>CAJQZN010021424.1:11495-45430 GCA_907164685.1 Colias eurytheme
GCCATACCGGACCGTAAAAAATCGGAATGCCGGACCGTAAAATTCCTTGTAGTGGACAAACGCCCTTAGGCTACCTACGCGCGCAGCTACGTTTTATATTACATTACAAATATAAATTTCACAAATCACGAGCAAATACAATTAATTATTTTAAGGCGATTTTGCGTCCGAGTAAATTCGATTCAGGGCAGCGGTAACAGTTTCGCCCAGTACAAATTTAATCATCTCGAACTGTGCCTCGGTATCTGAATACAGTCGAATATCGCGTCTGACATAAAACTATGATGAAACAGTAAACATTAGCAACTTCGACTCGAAACAGCAAATACTTGCTTAAAATTTCAAAGGATTCATCGCTTGCTACAATTGAGTTTGGTATTCGACAGTTATGAGAATAATTATACAGGAATACGCTCCGATGTTACGAGATGTAGATCTTTAAGAATTCTGACGAAACTTCATCTCGGAGCGGTTCGAATGAAATACTCTGATGTTTAATTTTGCACTCAAATAGACGTTGGAAGCGCTCTACGAGTGTATCGTTTACGCTGTTTTATATTAATTTCAACTTTCGTTACGTCTCTTATTTCATTCGTCTTTATTCGCGAATAATTTTAATATGCACTCTCATATTTCTTAATTTAAATATACCGGATACGTATAGGAACATTATTACCTATCTACAATTGATTTTAAAGGATAGGTACAATATTATTGTAACAAACTATTCTACATGGCTTGACATGGCTTCATATTAACAAGGAAGTACACACGTTATTACAACCTCGTAAGCGAATATTGCTTCCTGTACTACGTCAGACAATTAAAATTCCGACACAATGTGTACTTAAGTAATTTTGCACGTAAACAAAACGGAGCGCTAATTAGTGCGAACTCTGGGAAGTTCGACAAAGTACGGCAAAGTGGGAGAGCGCACGACAAAGCCGACGTCTTTGAGCGAGTTCCGATGTCACGATACATCGGAGCGATTATGTCGCATTTTCTTTCAACTTCCCCTTGAAAACTTTCTGTGTAATTACAGAGAGGAGTTTTTGCCAATTACATATTGTTTTATGTCGACGTTTGGTATTGTAGATGTTGTCGACATGCTGTTTGCTTACAATTTGTTAACTGCTGTTGTATCATTTTGAATTTAACGGTTAACGTTTTATAATTTACAATAGTGACTTCATAATGATAAACATCAAAGGTTTTGCTTTCGTGGATTTTAATTTAAAATTTATGTTAACTCAAACTCAAACATTTCTTTATTCAATTAGACTTCTTCTAGAAGCACTTTTGAAACGTCATTAGGTACATATTTTTAACATTTACCACCGATTTGGAAAGCAGTATCTACGGAGAAGAATCGGCAAGAAACTCCATAGTTGCTCTTTTTAATCATGTCAGTTTTACAATTTTACAAATTACATAAGTAACATGATATATTATTATTATAGTAATTTATAACCAAACCATCATATATTATAGTAATTAATAACCAAAGGTGCTTCTCATAACATTCAAAATCTGTTCAGCCATTTCATAACAGATTAAACGAATAATGTCTATGAACAGAAAATGAATGAATAGCGATAATATAAAATATAAATTGAAACCACTTTGAAAGGAAGCTGAATGAATAAATGTTTGAATTAAAGTTTGATACTTTAAAGCGTTCCTCCACTTCATATCCAGCGCTGATACAATATAGGTTCTTGTGTTCATAAAAATATGTATATTCTTATAGGTAGTGAAATGGTACAAAATATGAAAGATTCGTCGAATCAGTGTTCTTTTTTTTGTTTTATCTATTTAGGTATGAAAACCTTTACAATTTTAATTAAAATCTCTTAAGCAGTTGCGTGAAACAGCATTAATACGTAATTATAATGACTATATCAATCCCTCATAAACATCATTGATCTATTATTTCTATTTAGTAGCAAATTTTAGCTTTGCCTTTTCTAGTCTAGCGTATCATAATTGGTTAAAGCGGCATCAAAGCCTAGCAGATAAGGTAAGCAGAGTTTCTCATTTCTTATATTATCAAGGATTATGGATAAGAAGTCGATGGATAGGCCTCAGGCGTCAGGCGTCAACACTAATGGCGCCGCGCGTTAGAGGCTGTTAGCGCTTCGGAGATTTTACTTTATGGCCGAATTATGCTCAGCTATTAGAAGCAGTCGCCGGAAAATATTTACGGCAGCGACAGGCGGACGACGCTTATGTTTTATGTATTTTTGCAACACCTATTTATTTGACAAAACATCTGATTTAGTGGCTTGGCCTGGTTGGAGAAATATCGCCTTTTGGACGTTTTTGTATTTTGTTATCATGTGTATCAACTAAGCAAAATATAATACTCTTACAAGACGTTCTCTCTGAGTCATAATAATATTATCATAATATTCTATGTTTGAAGTTTTTTCAAAATGTTGCTAAATATTGGTAAAACAAGAGTATGTTTTATCATATATAAAAACGGATTAATTATTTACATGAATACTTTAAAATAAATAAGGCATAGGCATAGACAAAGTATTTGTGATTAAAATTGTAGAAATACACAACGTTCAATTAATTATCGTTGGATACATAACAAACGACTTATTTATGAATAAAGATATATTATAATATTATTTAATTATTTGAATACCTCATCTGATAAAATAATATAAAAGGAATAATTTAAATCGAGATATCTTTCATAAAGCACTTAGAGCACACTAAATAATCAATTAAAAGCACTACAAAAACGGAAGATAAAATTTAAAATGCAATATCAACTTCATAAAACAGTGAACATTTAGTTATTCCGCCTGAAGTTTTTGAGTTTTGTTGAATAATTCAGTTCGCAGACAAAGCGCTAGTTTGTGGACACACGGGGCTAGGGTTGTCTACTCTTGAATAATAAATAGTACCTGTAACATCTAAACGAGCACAAAGCCACTCAATATTTCAAAAGAAGTGCAAAGACAACAATATTTTTTGTACTTTATCCTCTATAGAAATATTGTTCGATAATTCTCATTACAGAATGACATGGAAGATTAAACAGTTGACAGCCCTATCAGCAAGCACTACAAAATTCACTAATCTTTTAATATTAACGGCTGGATATTAATTAGTCGTCGTTCAGCGCTTTGTTGAATACATTATTGGTTGCGTGTTGTTTATAGCGGAATGTTTGATTTGAGTTTTGTCAATGTCACCTGCAGCTGACTGCTGACGTGGGATTATCGTCAGTTTAATTGCTTATACCGCACTCCATTAAGTGCATACCCGTCATTAATTAATGGTGAGAATTAAATTATATTTTTAATATTTATTGTAAGTTCTGAAAACCTAAAAAAACATTTTATTTATTTATATTTATGTTGGTATAGGTACATTGAAGTTTTTTATTAAAATAAATAAACGAAAGCTGTAGCAGCATTTTAAATATCTCAATTTTGTGTATGACGTTTAAAAAAATATCTTACCATTATAGTAAATGTGCTAAGAAGAAATATGTTTCAGTATTCAGTTTTTAAACTCTTCTTTTAGTAAGTACTAAGAACAAGAAAACTTAATCAAGCTTCAACTAACACACTAACTGCAATTTAATATTCGTTCCATGGCCAAGAAATTGAATGTTGAAACCACGATCTTTAGCACGTAAATCTCAGCAAGGAGGAAGCAGGTAGTCGGTGGCCATAAGCTTGAATTACAGACCAGCCACCAGGCGCTCGTAATTTATCGAATCTGCCCTCTCTACGTACCTCTATGACTTGCAGATTAAATGTGAACACCTTGACCTGATCAATGCATAGAAAACCGTCATAGATTTTAGGGTCTGTAACTAAATGTATAAGCACGTAGTTCCATAATCTGTATTTTGTAATTGAAATGGGTTTTTTATATAAAAATATTAAGAGCTTTACCTAGTATTGTTACAGTAGCGTTACAGTATTTTATTCCGCCATCAAAATATATTGTATAATAACACAAAGCTCTGAATACAACTGGCAGTTCTTACGAATATCATATTCCTATATCAAAGTATGTGTCCAATCATAATTTCATACACAAATAGCATTTTAGGATTTAGCACAACTAATTTATGTGCATACCAATTTTCGCATTTCGCCCCCGCACTAAAAGAATAAAGAAATATAAAATCCGTCACGTTGTTTGAGCTTTAATAACGAATAATCGTTACTGTATAAAGTAATCGAGATACAGTGCCGCGTTTATTCATATTAAACCATTACTTAGTTCCATTGCAACGTAGGGGTTCATAAAAATGCAACAATTTTACGTTTAAAACAATGTATTTTATGCAACGACAGCGCGAGCTCTCGGAAGCTTGTAAACATGACGTTTTGCGATCCTACTGACATACATGTCGCATTGCATTTTGTTATATGACAATTTTGTGCTTTTATGTCTTAACTTTTCTTCTACTATGTATAATAAAAGGAAATAAAATTTATTGTCGAGGGTAATACCTATAAATTATAATACAAATTGTTAAATACATTATATTGTTTCTCATTGATCATAACATTAATTGATTAATAAACATGCACTAGCAACATAAAATATGATTTTTTATTTAAACTTGATGAATAATCTCAACCACACATTTATTCAATTAGACTACATATTTACACAATAACCACACGTTTCCAAATCTTCATATTTCACTTCAATTAGGCACTAAAATCTTCCCTAATTACCTCTAGACTATAATGAAGTTTCAAAGCTAATTGGACCAAAATGTTCACGAAAGTACAGGTTTCTTTTCGCACTTTTATTTGGTAAAGGTAATATTAAATGGTGACTCGATCTATTTAATTAGAGCGAGCCTGTAGATCCCGCCGCCCCTCCGCCCCGCCGCCCCGCCTCGCTCGTGTCGACGGGACTCTCTCGATAATGTTTAATCTACGAATTAAGTTACTTATGCAAACAGTGTGTGTTTCTATTGAACTGGATTTATTGTTTGACCAAGATCGCTAATTCTATATGCTTCATATTTTACGTTTGAAAATAGCGTAACAATAAGTTGATTATTCAATTACTTTTAATGATCATAGTGTGTGGACTTTTTAGAGTGTGAATTTAGTAGAGTTTTCTGTAAGTACACAAAGGTTCAATTGAATTCGTATTTCGTAATTTATTTCATATTAAAATAAATTACGAAACTATTTAGTGATTTTAAAATTGTTTGTGATATATTGTGCTTATTAAGATTCAACAAAAAAAAAACAACAAAACAGTAGCTTAAATGTAAAAAAAAAATCTTGCTTGCTATATAGTATATACAATAACACCTAGATAGAATCATCAGATGAAAAGTATATTCGAGCTAACAAGACCTAACTACCGAGAGCGCTACGCAAATGCTACGTGACAATCCAACACATTGTAGTTACTACGGCAAAAGAATAACAAGCTCTATTTCAGAAATCCAGATAAAAAAAATAGGGAATACATTCCGAATACATATAAGTACTTTGGAATAATATTATGTTTACCGGCAAAGAGTTGATAAAAGAAGAGAAATAGACTAACATTTGCATACATCTAAACTATAAACAGGAATATAATAAATTATTACACAAAAATGAAAATTAAATTTTCATTTCAAAATACCCACTGTAATTTTATAGAATTGATATAATACTTATGAAGAAATATCTATTATGTATTCCACCATGAAAAAAGTGTTGAAATTCATTTGCTGAAAATTTATATAAAGACAGTAACCTAGATGACATAAATTTTCTATATACTTAACAATATCTTTTTCACAACGAAACTCTTCAGCTGCTGTCCTTAAAAAACTACCCTTGAAGCGAAATGTTGAGAATTTGAAGGCAGATCTGAATACACACAATCGAGTACAGAACTCGGCGCAAAGAATATAATATGAAAGCGCGCTTGAACCCGGAAATCCGGCGGAGTTGGCACTATTTAGGGGCCGCCTTTATGTTGCTCTTTATTATCCATGAAAATATATCTCTACACTCGTTACTACTCTTGTAAGATATTTTATTTGAAAAGTATTCGCGAGGAAATAGTAGCGAAGATGTAATTAAGACTGGAAAAAGGAATTCTCCGAACGAAGTAGACCAAGTATAACATTTTATTAGGTTTCAGTCAGGACGTTCTTTTATATTTATTCGTGTATCTAACTTCGTCTCGTTCCTTATAATTGTTATCTTTAGTTGTATTGTTGGGCTTTACGTGGGAAATATTCCTTTGTATATAATACAAATAAAAATTGCTTTTTAGAAATATATATTAGATGCATGTCACAAAAAATTGAACTAAATCATTGTAAGTTTATTTCTACATACTCGATACGACACTCACACACTACACTCCATTAACCAACTAACAAACAATGAAAAGCAAAGTAAACCGATGTTAGGAAAACACGCTGCAGTTTATTTGATAGCCATAGAGCCGTAGCAGCACGTAGCAATATCGTAGGTTTCGTAGCATTTTACGTAGCAACCACAAAACTGACTTTTACACAATTTTAACAGTATTAAACGACTGAAAAATTCCAGCATAGCACTATATTCTTATTGGTCTCACACATCGAAAGCTGTAGAATTTTCTCTTTAAACTACAATAACTCGGTCATCGCTCCGACGACAATTCAAGGGCGGTGGACAACCAAACTGCGCGCACTACGGCTTTTATTTATTACCTTAAATGAAGCTTCGAGCGAGCGTGACGCGCCTGTTTTCATTTTAACGTATTTGTTTAATATTACATATCATAAATAAGGAGAATTTGAAGATATATAGTCGAAGGATTTATAGCTCGCTGGGTTTTAAATTAAACCGTATTTGCATTGTAAATTTTATATTTTTCATAGTCAAGCCTCGTGGCAACGTATATTGTATTTGTTCCATAGGTACTAGTTAATTTATAAAGAAACAGTTGTATTTGTTAATTAAGAATGAATTAAATCGTTATAGAAATATGAAATATAAATATAACCTTATTAATGTTCAATATGAATCAATCTCGACGGTATACATAGATAATTTGTTTAATTAAAAATGAATCATTATTCTCAGAAAGCTTAATTCGCCAATATAATTTCCCTAGAGCTAATTATTACTTTCCATCAGTTATGCAATCAATCATTCAAACCATGACACAATTTCATTACGTAGAACTTTACAAGTAAAGTACTAAGTATACGAGCTATTCCCAAAACACATGTTACATATTTCAGCAGAGGAGGGCCTCGAGCTTGAAACTTTGCTTGTTAGCCTCCGCCCTCAGACGACCTCTCAAATCTCAATACTAACTACTACCATTCTAGTCAAATTATAATCTTTCGCTACGATGATTCCGAATTTTCTAATTATAAGTTGCGTGAAGGAATAACGAGGCTTACAGTACCATTCCTTAAGCGCTGTTTATTTATTAAATATTTAAGATATATATACATTGAAATTGTTCATGTTATGTATTATAGATTGATACTTAAATACAGCCATTAATTTGGTGTTTTAAATAAATTAGTTCAGGCTCGTAGCCCCCATTAGAATAATATTGTCTACATACCTTCATAGTTACTACTAAGTGAATTTCTTTATAATTTACTAGAGATTGAGATAATTTCCAGTTAAAGCCTTTTTCATTTATAAAGCATGAAATAAATATGTATAATGTTTTATATTAAAATATTATACTTTTACAATATTATGTTTAATAAATTACTTTTTGACATAATACCGTAAAAGTATAATGTATTTTTCAAACAAGCTTTATACCCACACGCGAACGAAAACTAAAATAAAATCCCGCAGTACTTTCAGTCTAACAATTACGTATTTAATAACTATATTCCCATGCGCAAACACGCTACCGAACGCGCGACGCTACGCACCCGCAAAGCTTCGCAGTTGCTTTCATTTATTATTGAAAAATAACATAATATCCGTTTTAGATTGCTCCGTGTTTATCCAACCGCGTCTTGGAATCGATTTAATAAGGGCTTGTAGTGATGTAACATTGCGTATTCTTATAACGTGGGTTGGGACAATGAGCCTCCTTAATTACAGCAAGGTTAAGTCGACATCAGCACAGATTAAACGGGCCGGCTTGGGTTCTCGAACATTCCAGTCGAGTCAATGATTTGAACAGTGTTCAGGATAAGGAAAAAGATCATTGCTTTACTAATGTTCATAAATTATTATCTCGCCTTTTATACATTAATGAGAGTATTGTTTCACGTCCAATGATGTCAACATTTTATATGGGTAATTTTGAAAACATATCGTTACCTTAAACATGCGTTTAAACTACGTAAATAATTTGTCACACAAATTCACTATTCTAATTCAAATGTTTCGTTTACACATCAATGACCTGCTTGTACAATCATGTACAATATGAAAACAATCGCAAAAAGCAATAAATCGGTTTCACTCACATCAGTCGAGCTAAACATATTGTGTCGTGCCATAAATCCCGTCCCTCGTCAGCCCACCTCGCTAAATATATCTTCAATGGATTTTGGTCGATAGCAAATTCTTTCAATATTGCCTCCACGCTTTTGTCAACCGGAACATATTATTTTGGCGACCAGCTAGCCCGATATTGCTGAAATGTTGGCAGATGTGGGTCACGAATGAGCCGTTCGATTCAGACGTAATACAAATTATTGGAAATACGTGTAAGTAGCGTTGGTTTGCTTCGTGTACATTGGGTGACTATAGAGCATTCAGCTGTCAAAAAATTTAATGTGGACACTTATTAAGATTCTGTGGAAGCGAAATATTTAGAACAGTAACATATTTGAATAAATAAAAGAATATATAGAACATTTGAAGGTTAAAACGATTAGTTTAATTTCCTATACCTAGTAATTTTGTTATTTTATTTTCGTTACAATTTCATATACCTAATAAATTTAAAAATAATAATGGCAAATTATGTAAAAAGGCATTAGGAGAATGGCTAACTAATCGGTCCTTCTACAGTATTAAAGAATTTTTTGATGACGAGAAATAACATTATAATTGACAAGCTGATTTATATGATATGAGTAATAATTTTGTAATTAACATTTGATAATTTAATTGGACCCATTGTTTTATATAAAATTATAAAATTTGCATGCTGTTTTTTAATGACGGCTAAACATGTTGTACCTACTATAAGTAAAAATGTAACATCTAAAAATACCATGTTTAACGTAAATAAAGAATTATGAATTATGAATTATGAATATAACTTGATTGCTTGACCGAATGAACTGATTTCGATCGAATATTTACATTATTTATATAATTTCCTTTCAAAATAAGCTGAACAATTCCAAATCTTGCGAAAATAATATTGAATCGAAAAAGTTTTAATAGAACTCGGTAAGCCTTCAACACGTTATGCATTGAAAACATTTCAAATAAGAAACTCTTTATAAGCGAAGCTGACAAAATAAAAAGCACTCAAAACCGACGCAACTCCATATTGCTTTTTATATTGACATCTTAATGTTGGGTGCCACGATCCTATGTTAAACTGGATGGTATACTTAACCTATTGGGAAGAGAAGCATATGTTATTTTGTAGTGTAGGTTATACAAAACAACAGTAAAATATATTGGTGAAAATTTGATATTTTTGGTTTTATGGCATTCAAATGCTTTATATATATAGAAAAAATTCGATCACGAGGCGGGACTCGAACCCGCATCCTTTCACGCCAATCCGGGGCGGATACTTGACCACCTCAGCCACTCGTGACCGCCAGAGCGATCGAATTTATTCTATTATTTCAGTTTTATGTGTCAAGGGATCTTTCCATTCTTTATAAATTTATATTGGTGAAAAGCTAATCGAAATATTAAACTAAAATAGTAAATATTACCGACAAGTGAAACATTAATATTTGAAATTGTAGTGGTATTATAACATTAAAATTATTTTTTGTTAAGAATACTAGTATGAGATAGGATATTAATATAAGCCCGCGGTAAAAAAATACCTGCCGTATCTAGGCCCATACAATCGGTGGCGGAAGGCCATGGCTTCTTGTAAGCAAACTCATTAGCATTCAAGTGTTCGAGCTAAATACTTGTAAAATGAAAACAACTAGCGAAGCGAGTTCTCTATAGAAAAAACTCGTTCTTTAGGATTAGTTGAGTTTGAGTCTAGTTCTATACACAAATGGTGACTTCATTCTTGTCTTCTATGAATAGTTTAAGATGAATAAGTGACAAAAAGTTATATTTTTTTGTGCTTTAGTTTGGATAAGCTATTTATTAACATACTTAATCTCCATGGATGTCTATAATAAATTATAATATTATTCATCTTCGTAAAAACAAAATGTGTTGATTAATGACCAGTCAAAATGTTTGATGTAAGAACGAACTACTTACAATTATAGATCGTAATGACAATAAATTACAACATCTACACCCAAACTCAAACAAACTCAAACTCAAACTCAAACATTCATTTATTCAATTAGACTACTATTTAGTAGCACTTTCGAATCGTCATTACATAGTATTTTAACATTTACCACCGATTCGGAAAGCAGTATCTATGGAGAAGAATCGGCAAGAAACTCCATAGTTGCTCTTTTAAATAATGTCAATAAATTTACATAATATGTAACTTATATCTACCTAACTACATAATATGCCAAAGAACTGTCCTGTGGTTTTTACGCGACAACCCTCCATGGGTCTTTATCGTCCATATATTCCTGAATACTGTAGTACGCTCTCTGAACTAGTACATTTTTTATGTAAGTTTTAAATTTAGTACTACTAAACTCTTTAATATTATGAGGAATTCTATTGTATAAGCGTATACCTTGACCCATAAATGAATTTTTAACTTTAGCTAATCGGAAAAATGGCATTTCAATTCTATTCTTGTTCCTTGTGCCATAATCGTGTCTATCTCCTACTCTTGTGTGTAAGTCAGAGCTTTTGTGTACATGCAAAATATTATTAAATATATACTGTGATGGTACAGTAAGGATACCAGTATTCTTAAAATGATCTCTTAGTGAGTCCCGAGCACGTAAATTATATATAGAGCGAATGGCTCTTTTCTGTAAGATAAAATATATAGTTTCTATATCTGCAGCCCTGCCCCACAGTAGAATTCCATAGGACATAATGCTATGAAAGTAGCTGAAATAAACCAATCTGGCCGTATCTTCATCGGTGAGATGCCTTATTTTTCGGACTGCATATGCAGCAGAACTGAGCTTACCTGCAGCGGTGTTGACATGGGCTCCCCACTGTAGTTTCTCGTCCAATGTTAACCCTAGAAATACAGTAGACTCAGTAGGATGCAATACCTCCCCGTTCAAGGTAATATCTCTGTTCAACTTTTTTACATTAGGAAGTAAAAATTCAACACAAGTGGTTTTTTTGGCATTTAATAATAAATTATTGGCAGTAAACCATTCAGATATGTGTAAAAGAGCACTGTTCACTTCGTCAACATTTGGGTCATGCCTATCCACATTAAAAATTAATGAGGTATCATCTGCAAACAGAACTATTTCACACCTATCCTGCAAATAATAGGGAAGATCATTGATATATACCAAGAACAAGAAGGGACCTAAAATTGACCCCTGTGGAACACCAATGTTAATTGACGCACCGCTAGAACGTTCTCCATTAACAACTACAGTCTGTATCCTATCATGCAGGTATGACGCTATGAGGTTCTGGGCTTTTCCTTTAATTCCATAGTGATTAAGTTTACGTAACAAAGTACAATGTTCAACGCAGTCAAATGCCTTGGAGAGGTCACAAAATATCCCTAGAGCATTTTTTGAGTTTTCCCATGCCTTATATATATGTGTTAGAAGTGCAACTCCAGCATCTGTGGTTGAGCGCCCCTTTGTGAAACCAAACTGTTTGGTGTGCAGTAAATTATTATTTGCAAAATGACTACTCAATTGGTTTAATATTAACTTCTCGAATACCTTACTTAATGTTGGTAAAATAGAGATAGGTCTATAATTGTTACAGTCTTCTTGATCGCCCTTCTTAAATAAAGGTATAACTTTACTAAGCTTTAGTAAATTAGGAAATGTACCATAGTCACAACACTTATTAAATATGGAAGCTAAATTTTTCGCAATATTTTCTATTATATTATTAACTAAATTTACGGACATTCCCCAAAGATCACAAGTATTTTTAAGATTAAGCGTCTTAAAGGCAGTAACAATATCATTAGCAGTTACGTGTCGTAATTCAAATAATGTACTGCACTCCGCAACATGGTCCCTCAAAAAGGTCTCTGCAAGTGCTGAAGACGAATTTAAACTATTAGTAATAGTAGCAGGGACACTACTGAAGAATTCTTCAAAAGCAAGCGCAACATCAGCACTTTTGTCAATAACCCTGTCATTATTTACAAGTTTTATGGTATTACTTGATTTGCTTTTACCCATTTCACCATTAATAATTGACCAAACTGTTTTAACTTTATTATCAGAGTCGCGTATTTTTTCTTTGATATACAAACGCTTTGCAGTGAAACAAACTTTTTTAAAAATTTTTGAGTAATTTCTAACATAACTAAGAAAAGATGGGTCTTTATTATATTGCTTCATACCATATAATTCATAAAGAATGTTCCTGCACCTATGTATACTAGCTGTCGCCCATTTACTAAATGGTAAATCCTTGGTAATATTTAAAGATTTAACTTTAAATATTTTTTCAAATTCTTTATGTACTAAATTAAAAAGATTTTTAAACATTTCACAAGGACTATTAGGATAGGATTGATCATTTAGTACGGGCAGGTTTTTATTAATATTATTCCTAAATTTATTAATGCCTTTTTTAGTTATAGGCCTAACATTAATCCTTTTAAATGTAGGTATGCAATCCCATTCAAAAACTACTTTCTGGCCACAGTGATCCGAAGTCAATGTATTGAGAATATTTTTCTCTAAACAGATGCAGTCACAGTATATATTATCAATACAAGTTGCAGAAGTAGGTGTAATTCGTGTGGGTTCGTTAAAAAGTTTATATAGATTAAATGACTGAAACAAATTAACAATTCGTGTAGCCGTTTGTGTTTGTAAAAGTAAATCAATATTAAAATCACCACATACTATAACTTTTTTTTTACTCCTGCTTAGACGCTTTAATATTTCTTCCATGACTGTCTCAAACATATTATAGTCACTGGAAGGGGGTCTATAAACGCAAACAATAATATAACGCTCCAGCTCCACACAGGACAGTTCAATGGTCCGTTCTACAGAAAGACTAACAATGTCAGTTCGTTCTTTACATTTTACACTATCATGTACAAAAATAACAGAACCTCCGTGAATAGCCTGTGTCCTAAAGTATATACTTTTTAATTTGTAATTTTCAATATTTACTAACGACTGACATTGTTTAAGCCAATGTTCTGTTACACAAAATATTTTAATATTGTTATCATTCAGAAACAATTCTATTTCTAACAATTTGCTAGCCAAGCCTTGAATATTTTGATGCACAATGGAAAAACACTGCTTAGCTGTTGTCTTATATACTAGTTTAAATCTAGCTTAGGGCTAGATTGTCTGTCTACACTTAATCTAGGTTGATGTATAAAATTACTACTACATAAAATTATAGTAGATCGATGGTCTGATACCGAACATGTACCAGACTGGTTAATATTATATGCTATTAACATAGCAAGTTCACGCTTATATCTATATGGCAGATACACTGTATTCTTTGTCAAAGTAAAAGATTTAATACATGAGTTAATGTCAAAGTAAATAAATGCATCACGATGATGATTTGTTAGGTTATACAATTTTAAATTCATATTATAAATTAATCTATTTTGTTCTTGTGTCAAACCAGGTAGGTATGGCAAGGTACACAACATAAATTTACATTTAGTCTTACTACTAATATCTAACATTTTTTTTAATCCTACATCAATATCCTTATTATTTATATTTAAACTGTCCCCATATAATATAATTACAATATTATTCTTATTAAAGCTGAAATGATCCAGTGATTTGATTATATATTTAAATGAACTGTTAGGCGTACAAACATTAGTAACTTTAAGCCCTAAGTTGTTGAGCATAGCGCCAAATCCCTGACCAATATTATCTGACAACACAATTATTTCCTGCTTTGAAAGGTATTTAGTATTACTGGTTGGAATTGTGGTAGTGGGTTTAACACTATGTATGTCTGTGTAGTCAGGCTTATGGGGCGACGGTTGCTCATTGTCATTGTTTGAACACTGACATACATATTTATTGGTCAGCGACTCAAAACGATCCATATTCTCATTGCTCAACTTAATAAGATAATCTGCCTCTTGTATATGCTCATTAATTTGCATTTGGGCAGAAGAGTATTTCTGGTTCACATCAGTTAACATTTGACTTAAGGAGTCTATCTTCTCCTTAAGTTCAGTTGTTTCTACATCAAAACCGTGTTTGATATCAAATCGTGTTGATTAATATTAATCCGTTTCGTGACACTACACGTGACACTACACACACGACACTTCACACGTAACACTTCACATGTGACACTACACACGTGACACTTCTCACGTGACATTTCACATGTCCACATGTGACACGTGACACTTCACATGTCCACACGTGACACGTGACACTTCACACGTGACACGTGACACTACACACAACACTACAAACATGAAGACTTCTAAAAGCATTATCTCTAGTTTTCTAATAAAAATTTGTTGATATTTTTTTTGTATTACACTTGAAGCAATATTCGACAACCGCGAGTATTTAACAGATTCGTACCAGTGCGCAGTGCACTGATGTGTAAACGCGAAATTGTTCCTGTGTGCGGTAATAGATGGAATAGTGGTGGAGCGATATTGAGGCGCTGGAGAGGAACAGACAGCGACCGGCTTACGTGGAGAGATATTTGTTAAGTATCGTTGCTTTTGTTGCTGGTAAAGGTACTAATGGCCTTGGTGTATGTTTTCTTAAAAAAATATTTGCCATAATTGTCTCTTGTAACAAATGCTTAACAACAAAAACACAAGAAGAAACTACTACGAAGTCTTAAGTTATTAAAGGTACGTAAAGAAAAAAGACATTTTCTCAATAGAGTGTAACCGTGTGTGTATGCTGTAAAATTGTAATGTTTCAAACATTAATTAGGTACATTATATTATCATCATATTTATTTTCAAGCCCAGATTTTATATTTAATAATTTATTTCAATGCTTAATGTAAATACATATCCGTATATTATAATGTCGTTTATAATATTATATGAAAGACGCAGTTTTGGTTACACATAATATTATAGCAGTGTAGACACCGAAAGCCTTGCAGCTGAGGCTTTGAGACTACACTTAACCACTTACGAAGCAAACGTTCTTTCCACACTTTTCCCGCCTTTACTTTTATGTCTTTCACCGCCATGTTACTATTTTACACAAAATTTCATGGAGATTTCATAAAGCCTACTTTTGTTGAATTTATAACATTTCCCGCGAACACGCCAAATTTAAAATGGTAAGTTATTGTTTATCTGTTACAAATACACACATAATCTATTTAAGTCAATGTCTTCCACTTTGGGCAGAATTACCTTATTAATGGTACGAGCAAAAATAGTTCTATTTTGAAGCGTTACTGTTATTATACGCCAACTTTACTGATTAAAAATGACTTTCATATTTACTTTTTATCCGAATGAAAAACAAAAATTTAATTGAGTCACGTAAATTTGCTTTTAATTTATTCCAGCTTCTAATAATTTTAAAGAAAACAACGCAGAATATACATTATACAACATGAAGTATAACTTGATTCTATCAAGCGAAATCTTCATTTGAAATTCTCGGACATAGCAAAAGAGAACCAAAGAAAATTCAGCAAATGTTAATGCTGACACAGAAACTACTTACATAATATTCAACAGCTGTTCAATTATATCCTCATAAGAGAATGAAAATCTCCAACGAACGTAAAAGCCTTATTATTTCTTTGAAATATTCATACCGAGTTCAGCGCTAACATCGACTTAAAACTTCGGGACGACCTCCGCGACACTTTGACCCGTATTACCGGGGAATAGGGTGGATTTTCTCGTGCGGGAATTTAAAATATATTCTATTAGTGAATGTCGGGTGTACGTGGGTTCACAATGGCTCGATTGAAATGTGAAGTTTTTTACGGTCCCGGCAGACGTTGGCGAAATTGAAAAATTACAATGAGCGTTAGCGCGGGCCACGCCGCGGGATTATATTTAAAGTTCAATTCATATTCTCGGTGGAAATTCCGGCGCGAGTGTGACTGCATGCGCGGAGCTCGTTAACTCCGCGAGGTAATGCGTCGGTTCAGATGTGTCAGGCGTTATATTGCTTTTGTTTGCTGCAATTATCACTTGTTCAATGTTAAACAAATTGTTCGGTGAAAACTCGAAGATAGATAAAAGTAAAAGATAGACAAACTGTAAAAGTTCTTCACTAACCAGTGTAGATTTTAATGATGTGCTAGTTTTTTGTCATACTTCTCTCTCATGAGTATGTTTTTTTGTCTTATCTTACTAATTCATTTTAGTTGAGTAATTTGCTTTTACGGAAAGCTAAAATCTATTTTTTTTTCAGATTGGCGGTTCAAGAGAGCGACAACAATAGGTTGATTACTTTCTTGTTATTAAATGTAAAATATATAAAGATGATGATCATAATTAACTGTAACATACAAGTGTCTTCATAAACAATTACTTAACCCACATACTCAGCAAGTTCTCAGTGCTGTCAACACGAATCCTCCTATTAACAGCAATTTAAAACAGTACATTGTAAAGACGTGCAAAAGCAACATTCGCGTAAAGGGCTGAGTGCCCTCCACTCGGCTAATCCGATCTTCAAACGTCGGCTTAGAGCGGCGTTTGCTCTCATTTACACCGTCTTGCCTTTTTGTCGTTCCGCTACATGTCTACAATATATGAACAAGCTGCTTGTTATTTTTCAAATAAAGGGGTTTGTTCGGATTATGGTGAGCCCGTGACAATTAATCGTATGAGCTGACGTGAGCTTTCTGTTATCTTTAGTATTAGAAAGTGTGGTTATTAAAATGTTTATTAGGCGACTTAATAATGTTTTTCAATATAGAACCACAGCATCGGTATACTTATTATTTAGGCTATTATTGAATAACGAGACGATAAGTAAATATTTTGATGATAATTCTTACAAAAGCAATAACAAAATATCATACTCCAAGAAATGTATATTGCATGCAGTGCTTTTCAAGACCGATTATTTGAAATAATTGCATTTAAACCATTTTCTATTTCTTAACTGAATTATTCATAACATTTGCCATTTGCCCTCACAGACGACATCTTAGGAGGCGGCGGAAGGCCGGTTATCAGGACAGTAGTCACAATTTATGTACAATTGGGAAGCGAACACGAAACCGCTGGTAATGCTACAAGTGATGGCCTCTGAATAAACATTGCGATGTGTGTCCGAGCCTGACGCATGGCTCGCCATTCAAACATACGAGCTTTGTAGCTATTTATATTTAGATGATGGTTGTTGTTTTAAACTTTTAAATAATCACACCAATTAGTTATTGTAATTAATACGTTTTAAAGATAGTAGTTAAAAAAATATTCAGTAGAATTACAAACATTTGAGTTTGTTTTTGTGTTTCATATAGGTGCAATTTTTTCGTAAGTTGTTTCAATGAGCAATTCATATTGAATAAGTATGCTTGTTAACATGCTAGTTGTCGTAAAAATATTATTTTCCATTTGGGAAAGGAAACACCAAGTACGTACTTGTGTCAATTGTTTTCCTCAAATAATTCAAATAAGAAAATGGTAGAGGTCCAAACATGTTGTATAAAACACTCATTTATTTCAGTCAGTCAATTGGCACGCAAAGTGTTTTGTTCTATAACAGTGAATATAAAGAAAATATATGACAATGAGTGTGTTAGCGAGTCTTGTGTCGTTGTATGAGACATGTGTATTTGCGTGCAGACATGACTCACGCTAAACCTACGCAAATTCATATGTTAGGCGGCTCACTCACGATCGTTTTGTTAAGTTAAAGAATATTATTTTTGTTTTTTCGTATTGAGTACGAAATCTTCTTGTTACTTTCGGATTTTTATCTATTTTTCTATTAATTCCGGTTCCAATTAATACCCAAAATTCATGTACAAATTTTTCTGCGTCACTGTTACGTTGTTATACATACTTATATTTTCTTATAAATACTTTTATATATTAAGCAGTTATATTGCTCTCGTTTACTTTATAAACAAAGCTATAGTAATAATGATTGAAAAGATTTATAAAAAATAGTAACGTGTTTCTAAGTACGCCCGGTACAAGCCGAGCCGAGCAGCTTTTCCTCGTTCCGCAATTTCGCCCGTCGCCCTCTATTTCCTTATTTTGTGCAATATATTGTAAAAGTAATCACATACAAATTATTCGTTGGATACGCGACGGAAAATTTGATACAATTTCTCTTTTATTTACGCTCTATGTGCGATAAATTTCACCCTTTATATTTATCACTTTAATACATTTTAAAAGGAGGTTGGCGATATAAATTGATATTACAAAATTTTATTTCAGGTATATTATATTAAATGTTAAAATAGCTTTAAGAAAAAATGTTATAATATATCGATTCGGTATCAACATAATTAGTTTATTATTAGATAGTCTCCTCTTTTTGTTAATAAAGGTATCATACCGTATATACATAGATATATACGGTATGATATCGTACCTTCTTTTTATCAAATTTCCATTTTATCAAAGAATCTGTTAAGTTTACATTTTACAATATAAAGTTTTCAAAATAAAATATCCCACGCAAGAGATCTAACCCACATGTTCTGTAACAATAGAAAACGTCATGATACAAAGGACACGTCGAATCTCCTAACTTTGCTAATCTTTGACAAAAGCTAATAGCTATCAATTGCCAAAAGCGCCTTGAAATATAAACAGAGTTCAGCAATCGTGCAATATCACAGAACAATAAATATGGAGCGTTTGTAATCGAATGGAAGCGAGTTTGTCACAAATCATGCCGACGTTAATTGAGCCTCTGTGCGGCTAAAATAATATCCAGGCGAATTTCAATTTGATATCTATCCGATACGCGGTCTATCGGAGCCATCTGTATTTAGTTTTGTGAATAAAATTGCCGGTTTAATTGCTTTTGCCTTTTAAAATATTTTTGCTGTAAATTGTTAACGACAAGCGCTTAATTTTTAGTTAGGACAAACTGTGAATATGAAGGGTTGTGTAACCTTTTCAAATGTCAACAATATTTTACAAACATTTTGTTAATATATAATATACGCATAGTGCGTATACGCTCTTATTTTTGCCAGTTTATTCAATGTTTTATGGTATACATGGGTTGATCCAAAAGTAATGATAATCGACATTAAGCAACTTGATTATTGTTAAAATATTTATGCATATCTCTAGATAGTCTTCTTAATAGAAAATATACTTCATTCATTTTTTTCTAAAATCAGAATTTTCTTATAAAAAAAAAACTTTGACAACACCCTTAAAAACCCCTCTACTGTGGTCATCCCTTCACTATCGTCTTTAAATTTCTTGCTTTCCAAGGTGTTTCTTGTGCCGAACAAAGAGATAGAAATCGCTAGGAGTTAGATCTGACAAATCGGGTGGGTATTCAAGCAGTTGCAGTACCGATTTTTGAATGGCAGCCATCACAACTGACGCCTTGTGATCCGATCTTCTTCTCGACGGGTAACATTCTCGGCATCCAACGTGCGGAGACCTTTTTCATTTGTAATTAGTGTTTGAGAATGCTTTGAACGCTCTAAAACTAATTTCCTGTGTCCTCCACTATATGTCTGATGGTTATACTCTGATCCACCAACACGATATCTTCTACTTTTTTTACATTATCTTCAGTGAGGGACGAGGATGGGCGACCTTTGCGATGTTCATCTTCCATGGATGATCTGACCTGTTTAAACTCCTGGACCCAGCGTGCAACGATGGAATATGGAAGAGCATACTCCCCCAATGTATCCACCAAGTGGATGTTTACGTCTTTAATACATATTTTTTTCAAATAGAGGTGCTCAATGATAACTCTAATTTCATTTTTCTCCGCTTTTGATGCAATCTCGTATTCAAATTAATGTAACTCCTTGGAAACATAGCCTGCTGATAAGATTTTTTTATGCTAACTTAGTGAGTAAACGAGCAAGCAAAAAACATTTACTTTTTATTTTTATGTGCACAGGAAATACCCGATTATCATTACTTTTGGATCAACCTAGTATACTTGTATATATATAGGTGAATAGTATAATATGAGTATCTTGTATTATAGTAGATATAGTATGCATGTCGCATATATGTAGCATTTTTGCATGAATGTAGTGTCTGTTATTCCATATTTATGTAATGGATGTATATATTAAAATGTATGTAAGAAATTATTTAAAACTTTATTATTTTATAAATTTGTAGCCCCTATCGCTGCAAACGTCAGTTGCGATATGGGAACCACTGAAAATCAGTGCTGCGGCTATTAAGCCACAGATTTGCTGAGTGGTATCCCTGTCCAGCACACATACTATAGTCAACCACATAATATAATACCTATGTTTCTTTTTATACTTGTACAAACGTGATACCTACTTACCTCTTTTATAAATTGTAATTTTTATTTAATTGTTTTTGTTCATTGTAAGTTATTTTGTTGTTTTTGCCTTGTATTTTTGTGTGCTGGATTAAATGTATTTTCTTTCTTTCTTTCTTTCTTAAAGGAAAAAACTACAGATTTTTTCCAACTTACGTAGGTATTATGTATAGAAGTTACGGGAAGAAATGAAGGAAAAAAGTTCTTTGTTCAGCGCTTTTCCAGCAATTACGTTTTTTGGCACGATTTGACAGTTTACCTGTCCACGTCTAACAAGCAAAAAAATTAGATTGCTCTGCATTGGGCTGGAACGGGGTTGACATTTTAACGTCTGCCCTTTTAATTGGGATTCCATATAATTAAGAAAATTGGACATATTATTTTCTTTAATGACTTTTTAATAATGATTATTTAGTTATAAGAAATAGGTACCTACATCACTAGTTTAATTAAGTTTTTATTAAAAACATTTCTAGAACATAGAAATGTTTATTGGACTTTAATTCACTACACTTTATGTCAACTTACGGCTTAGCTTGCGAATTTAATTTACGTTCTTCTACATATTTTCTACAAACATTTTTCACGATTTAACAGAAGCTCAGCCACTGGCTTTATAAATTAATTTGTACAACATAAAATGAAATACACGGCTTTCATCTTAAACTCCATTTTAGTTGAACAACAAACTAATAAATAGTTATTATAAGTAGAATAATTAGTTAGATGTCATATTTCCAACGATAGTGTGTTGAAATTATATATTTTCTTCGTATATCAACTTATTTATCACATAAAATAGATATCAGAAACAAATCAAATATTTGTGCAGCACAATGATTCCCAAACGATTTGTGATACGAGTGTGGAGATAAATATTAATTACAGAGAGCGGGAGAGGACAGATGGTCGCTGTCCATTGCGGATTATCACTTAGTGCTACAGCTGTCGCGGCTTCGTGATGGAGCAATGTATTTATATTTTTATCCAATTTAGTATATGGTTTTATTGATCCGAAGGTGTAATTGACACTTAATAACATTTTAAATACAAAGCGATATGAAAATATGCATCAGAATATACACAGTTATTTTTTAACTTAGCCTTTATTATGTACTTTACTGAAATTATGGATACAAACATTATATTTTTTTAATTACTTTATGACTTCTTTGAATTGGCATTTAACTGTCTCGGGAAATAATATTTTAACGCTAAGAATGCAATCTGTAATATCAGTCAATATTGGTCTTCGTTTTTTTTAATGAACATTTATATTGCAAAAATTTATTTATTATAATTCCAAATTTTCGAGAACTTCTAAACAAACTTCATAAAAAATATTCAATAATCCGTTAAAAATACGTAGAAATAAGTTTAAATTCTGTGAAAAAGTGTAGCTGACTCTATAAGAGCCGACATGGCTTTGGCTCTCAAATAAAAATGTCAGCTCTTTTGTATATTTTTCACAAGTCATTTTATAAACAATACAATAAATCTATAGTGGATCCATTTATAGAAAAATATTTCAATGAAACGAAAATATTTTATTTTTAACAAAAAATCTTGATGAGGAAGTCTATATACGACATAATAAAATCGTATTGATAAAAAAAATCGTCGACTGTCCCCACAAAAATATCTTGAATCTCTTACCAATTGCAATGTGTGACATAAAAATCGGGATAAAGATTACCATAAAATAACCTCACCACTAAGGAGTAATGCAGTTTTTCAACAAACTCTTCAACTTTATAATATGTTTGATAGTTAGCATAGCTTTACAATTTTGCTACAGCAATACACATGTTACTCTGAATACAGTCATGTTTAGAAGAATTTCGATGAAATACTACATAAGGAATATAAAACGGAGTATTTTGTAGCTCCGTACCGTGATCCGCCGCGAATCTCAAGCGATTACGGCGATTGCCTCCCAGCTGAGCGCTCATTACCGCCCGGACGCACCTTGAATCCAAAGATACCTTTATTTCGTTGTTTCCCAACAAAACAACGCTTTGCGAATAAATGTTCGACGCAATTTATTCTTTTATACAATTATTTATTATAGTAGCCGTTAACCTCGAACTGACATTAACGACTTTCTTCTTGAAGACTTCATTCTTACGATTTCTTCGAGGATCCCTTTTTTTGTGACGATTAAAATTTAAATAATTGTTCTTTAAAAAGATGGCTTATATTTTATTGTATTTTCGTCTTCATTTCAGTTTCAGAATCATTATAAAATGTGTAATACCCTAATAATTTTCGTGTAACAAGTGACATGTACTTTTAAAATCAAACCTAATTAGGTAGGTACTCGATAATCCTTTGTAATACATACGTTCTACATGGTTCTACTAAACCATGTTTTCATAAAAAAATAGAACTTTTTCATCTGAAATTTGGCATGTTGGTCTAATAGAAAACAGGAATAATACCTTTATAGGAGAACAGGAAACACGCATGAAAAGCTCAATCCTATACATATATTTACAATTAGCGATCTCCATACGCGCTCGACCCGCATCCCAATAACACTCGAAAGGTAACAATAGTTGTTACATTGAGCTCGTATCAGAATCTATTCACAAATTCATGCGATGTCTGTTTGTTTGTTTGTGACGAGCGCCCTCCGGTAAATAATACAGAGGGCGGCAGTGCACGGCTCCACGCGGCAGGGATGTGAATAAATCCTTTAATAATCTACTCTCGAACTCATAAATAAATAAAAACTCTTCAATACACGCAGTGAAGTTGAAAGCACAATTTCATCGATTAACACTTGCTGAATTTGCATAAAAATTTCTCCTGAAATAGACTTATAACTATTAACTTCGCCGCATCATTTCACCCACGAAAATTTATAATATTAGTAGGGATTCGATTTTAGTTTTATTTACTGTAAGTGAATCTTCAAAACTTAACACGAACTCGTGAAATAGATTCTAATAGTTTATCCTCTAATGCTAGGGGGTTCTCTCGAAGTTCCGAGTTAGTGAAGACACTCCCAGCGCTTTAGTTGTTTAGCTTTTTGCGAGGCTCGTTATTAATGAGCGGGCTACATCTCAATCCGCCGCAGATTTATTGCCGAAGCGAAACCGCGAAATTTATCACTTGCTTTTTTCTTTTTCGAGAAATCCGCGGAGGAAAGCGGGTGCATTATGCAATACATTTGAATTAGTTTTAAAAGATATTTGCGATTTCTTACTGGCTGTTATCGATCTAGCTGTAGCTGGTGTTTCAATAATCGATCATTTTATATAATTAAATCATGAACGATTTGAGGGAGCTTGTAAAATTGTACTTATATTCATAAATAATTTTAATTAGATTGATTATTTGATGTGTTGATTAATCTTTTAGTTTCGATCGACTTTCACTGTGACGTGATCATAACATAAAATGGTACCTAAAAGTAGTAAAAACCACACAAAATATCAGTAACAACAGTCGTAGATATAATATTATTGTAATTTGAAACAGCAATTTCAAAGACTTAAGATGCTGCATACATTCGGAGCTAGATGTTTAAATCTCGTTGAAATGGGAACAACGGTGGCCGCGCACTGGGCTACGGATGGAGTCCTGAGTCCCTGGGCTACAGGCTAATGTACCGCATTCCGCACGCGCTAATGCATCCGAATATCTCTTGCTCTGTGCTCGCTTGAAAAACGACACGAGTATTATAGTGTACCTCTGAATGTAACAATTATATGATGGGATATGTTTTTAGATAAGTGTATTGTAGTTTTACGTGTTTTTTATTTAGTTTCAAGATTGATGTCTCGTTGTTTTAGATATTTTTATTGCCAGTTGATTTTCGGTAGATGGGCATACGCTTCGAGTTTGAATAAGCGAGAGTGATAAGCAAAAGAACAGAATATTTTCCCATGATAAAGAGGAAAGATAATGTAGAACACTCGGAGCATTAATGTTCAAAATAAATACCTTTACCTTTATTCCATTTTCACGTCATTTCAAGATATCGGTTGGCTGGTTACGCGTTACTGCGTTGTGCAGTAAACAAGAAACATTCAGCTCATGTCTGGGCCACGGGGTGAGGGAGGCTATTAAGAAATGGTATAAAAATGATTCCTTCTTTATTTCGAAAGTGATATTTGTTTGAAAGTTGAAAGCACTCGGCGCGTTACAACGAATCCGAGCGCAAAAACTTGAAGGGAATTCCGTTTGAGAATTTTGTTTGACGATATTTTGCGAGAGAATATTTTTCGGGAACTTAATCAAACGCTCAAAGGGTCGCTACGAATATCCTTCGAGTGATTACGACCCGAAGTTATTAATAAAATATTCTTTACACAACATTGTTGCCCGTAAGATATTGTAGCGATCCTTTTTATTATTATTCACAAAGTTGGAGCAAACCCGCCATCCCATTAAAATGACTTGTAGGTATAACCTTACTAGTGATGCTGATTTAAGCTTCTACAGAAATATAATTATATCTAATCAAATAATGGGATTATATTGTACATAGTTATACTTTTATACTACTTTATGCGTAAATCACATATCGCTATTGTAAATAATACATTCCAGAAATGAGTCCTAAGTAGTATAAGTACATAATACCACTGGCACTTTACGTATAACCCAGATTTAGAAATCTTAGTTACAGTATCTCTGAGATCCTAGAACTAGTTTCAACTTTCTTAGAACAAAACTTTTGAGTAAAAAACCGCACTCAGATAGGTTTATCCTTTTGGGAACTAGTATACAATGGAGTAGCAAACTTTTAGAATGTTATGTAACACTTAACAGTCAACCGTAATTTTTTGGAATTTTTAATATTCAATAATCGAAATACATGTAATATATTAAATGCAGAAACAAGCATCTATACTATTAAATAATTTGGAAAATCCAAAAGTGCACGCCTCATAATTTTTTTTTAATAAATATTTATTAATTATTATTTTTGTTTATTTAATAACAATTAAACCACATCGAATCAGACCCTGAAAAATGAAAGGGTTCTATTCCTGAGCATACTCAAGCGTAGGAGAAAAAAAAAAGACTCGATTAGTAAAGTATTTCGGTCGCTATCGTGTTAACAATAAAAAGGATCCGCACATACAGACACACGGACGTCCAAGACAGAACTTTTTTAAACTGTTTATTAACTAGTTTAAATAACAAAAATGACATCAAAAATATCATGAACGTTAAAAATAGTGTTTTTTCTTAATATGTGTGTGTATGTATTATCTTACAAGTGCAATGTATGATACATAAAGACATTTTAAGTTTGAAAAATCAGATGTTTTGCGCGAAGTGACAGTAGTACCCACCTCAACGCTTCGCTTATGAGGCGTGCAATAAATTAACATGTTTAGATTAAAAAGCAAACTTTTGTAGAATTAGACAAGTTTGATCTAAGCCAAGCTAGTATCCTAGTATCTATCTCTCCGACAGTTGTTCTAACAAAAATATAAGTTCTATTGTAAGAGGAAATGAAGTTCGCAAGCGTCGATAAGATCGTTATCGAGTTCGATTCGAAGACGCAATAAAGGCTGAATAAACAGGAAGAAAAAGGAAAAAACACATTGGTAGAGGCGCGCACGCATTTGCATATCAAAGAGAGAGCTTCAGACGGGTTTAGGCTACTTACACACTGAGCTGTTCCAGTGGTGAAACAGGGTGAAGAAAGATGCTTAATCTACTTATGCTATAAAATATAAACGTTTGTATTTGTCATAACATATAAAACAATTTTTTCACGGTTTTTATGACCAGCAATAATATTCTGGTATAATACATAGGTATACCTATAATTTATGTATTTAATTCAACATAGGTTGTAGTTAGGCCGTTTAAACCATTTCTTTCTTTTAAGTCATGCACTTTTGACCCCATTATCTGCCTTAAACTTTGTAATATTTATCATTCAAGTGACTGGAGCGTGTACCCCGCTCTCGTATAACCAGCCTTAGCAGAGTATTACAGCGCTGATAAATACACTCACATACGAGTCGAAATGCGCTGTGAAACGCACGAGTCGGAATAGCAAACGATTGATTTGAATATTGCGTTTAAGGTGCGCGTGGATTCTCCTGGCCTAGCGATTGGTGTCTGGTGGCTTCTTTATTTCGCTTTTGATATAGGTATAAAGATAATTCATTAATTTGAGAATAATTTAACGTACAGGATAAAGATTATATATTAATTGTTTAACAAAAAACATATATATTTTATTCTTTCAGATTAAATATGTATACCTCTAATTAAAACAACTAACGAGTAACAATTGAAGCATACATTACCCAGCCCACGCATTAAACACAAAGCCACGGCGAAAGCCTACAATCGTTCCGTTTAAACCCACACTGAATATGAAAAATACCACAATAAACTTGTCAGCCGTGACGGCACAGAGCAGCTTTCCACAGACGCAACGCGGCTCCATTTAGTTCGCGGGATAACGAGCCGCGCCCGCCGACCCGTGAACACGACACGCTACTCTGTGCGACCTACATGCGTATTTATTTGCTGTGCAAGAATGCAAGGAATTGTTAGCTGGAAGATGAAGTGACCTAATTCACATGCCGGTTACAGTCATTTTTTATTTTCTTTCTAATGCTGTTTTATTGTAACCGATAAAACTTTATTTTGCTTATTTTATTAAATATAAAACTATATCCTTCAAGTTACTAGCAGCGATGCTCCGCGAACAACTGCAGAAAAATCCACGTAAAAAGCTTTCATCAAAATAAATTTAATGTTTTCCAAATTTTATTCATAAGTAATATTATTAATTGTATGAATTAGTTCTGTTCAGGGCTAGACAGAAGTATAATAAACAACAATATAATATAACGGTTATAATGCAATTTAATAAAAATTGTTTAAGTATTTCATATTCGTATATACAATTCTAATTTCCTTAACTAAAGCCGTATAATAATGTCAACTATTCAGCGATTTGAATCACAAACAGACTCTCAAAATAAATAATTTAACCAATTACGTTCTACCGCTTTATACTGTTATACAATTCCGAATCGCGAATTCAGTAATGGTGCTTATTTGTTCTATTCCATACACATTACTATAATATTAATTTAATATTCGATGCATTATCGTACTGTACATCATTTGCCTAAATTGTATAGTTAGTGAATTTCTACTAATTAAATTTTACTATTAACTTCTACTGAAAACCTACTTACCTAATTTGGTAGATAAACTACTAATTCCGAATACATATTAATAGTTTCTATTATGTTATGTTTTAAAAACATTAATATATTATTTTATTTTTCATAAATCGTGTCAATGTATGACATAAAAATATTGAGATTTAACGTGAGCTTTTCATACCTTCGTATTTCAATGAAACCTTAACATATTATGTCATCTATTATAACATATTATGTTTACACCTTCACATTCCACACAAACCGAAGGCCCAATGCAGCTTCCAGTTTAACCCCAAACATGTTAAACTCGGCGAATAATGCCCAAAACTGGTGTTGAAGCGATCGCCTACATTTCGGCCGCTAATGAACCTCTGGGCTTCAGAGCCTCCTCCCCCTCCACCTCTCTACACCATCCTGGATGCTCGTTAAAGCACGATCTTTTGGTCATAGTTTTTGTTCACAATTTTTACAGTGAATGCAATGTGATTGGTAATCTCAAGAACTTAATTAGACTTGTTGTTATAATTTATGTAATGTTGCCTGCTTCACATACAATTCACAAGAAAGTACATGTTATTATTGAAACATTTCGCGCTATTAAAACAGGATTATAGGTTGAATATAACAAGATTAAAATATAAAAGCCTACGTTTATACATTCGTGGTGGTTTATACAAGTGGCCAACTAGGCCATGATAAAATTCCGTTACTTTTCATGTGTTTCAGACGGGTGTACACAGCAATGGTTCGCACACACGCTACAGTACCGAGTTACAGGCTGCAGTTAGAACCACGAACTGTGTGTTTGCTCTCATTAAACAGCTCCGCATTGAAAACGAACTAAAAATATAATGGAGCTTACTTTTTAACTGCTGGTAACTCCGCTAACTTCGCGTTAACGGGAATTTAATTTTTAAGTTTCACTCGCTTTCAACATAACTTTGAGTTCTTCGAAAATTACTAGTTAAAATGTTCGCTAATCAACTTCCACAGTTTGTTTATAAAGCGGTTTCGAGCATCGAACAATTTTCAGTTCAAACCGCGACATTCTTGGAACTAAAGAATTAATATAAATTCAAGCAAATTAACCAAGAGTTACTCGTAAGAGGATTTTATTCTACAAATACTATGCATAATAAGGGATCATCTGCATAACAACGAAGCTAAGAAAAGTTCTGATACTATATAATATTCAACATGAAATCCAAATTTCGTCCAATCTTTTTCACAGTTGGACATCGGTTTCACAGCACAGTTATTGTCACACTTATTTTCACATAACAAGCCGGAAAATTGTACCAAAAAATAGACAATCTGGCCAGAAGCCGCCATGTCTGTAAAATGCATTTAAATGAAAGCCCGCGCACGCCTCTAAGCGCTCCTTTTTCTTTGACGCCTGCAAATATTCCACAACGTAATATTTCAGAGACGAAATTAAAATGAAAGTGGCAAGACAATAGTTTCGTACTTTATGCTTTTTGCTAGGGAAAGTGATGCAGCTTATATCACATAATACCTACTTCTGTAAAAGCGCTAAGTAAAAATATGTCAAACAGAAATCTTATTTGACAACCCATGACTACCTTTTTACCTCGGATTTGTATCTTTCTAATACAATTATAATTTTTCGGGTATGGGTGTAGTAAAAAATATATATAAAAACACTATGGTTTTAAAATGCTTAATTTTTTGTACGTAGGCATTTTTTTTCTTTTTAGCTCGGTCGGGCGGCTAGTGATATAAACATTCATCTATACTACATCTGTACTATTCATATAAAGCTTAAGCGTTTGATTGTTTGTTTATTTGAATACGCTAATCCTTAGCTAATTGATAAACCAATTATATAAAGATAGGTTAAATTTCGCCCTGAAAAGCGCGTTTCCCACGGCATGTAACTTCATAACTACAAACATAAACTGTGACCCTCTCAGGTACAAACGGGGAACTCGAAACTAATGCGATCACGCTGCGTCGCTCGTCTTAGCGAGTTAGCACAATTACATTGATCTGAGCATCGCTTGACACAAGGAATTATTTAGTAGCCGTCTCCGGGGCACGGGTATTATAATGTTCGGGGAATTTCACGAATAATTGGCCCACTGAAATACTCTTGTTAATCGTATTAATAGTATATTTCGCTGCTATTGTTAATATTTTTAAAGGTTAAAGGTTAACTTTATTTTATACGACAGAATTTATTTATAAAGAAAAGTAGAGCCACTAAGATATAAGCAAAATTATTATTAGATTACTGATTTTATAAATTGAAAGCGAAAATAAAGTACAAAATGGGCTTCAACAGAATGGGGACCTTATATTTAGCAATACTCTGTTTAATTATTACTTCAGCACGATACAGAGTAATTTTATATGGGAAATATATTTTTTTTCCAGTAAATCGTTATTCTTTGCCATAAATCGAAATAATTCCATTTTATATATTCTAATGATCTTCAAAGAATGTTAGCATGATAAACTGACACCAGCAATTATTCAGTTGGACCAAAGACGAAGTTAAGTAAAGTTTGCGTCGCGGTCCCAAACAGACCCTAAGACGCGATAATTTTAGACCAGCGAGTAGATACAGACAGACAGACAGACTTCGTAAAACGATCCGTATCTTGATTAGTCTCTTGTTTATTAATGAATGCGACAGACGTTGTTATTCTTAGAACTTTGCTGAATTTTACCTTATTTTATTTCCAAGTATTTTCATTTATTTTATCTTTGAGGCTTTCGATAAGCGCTATAATTATTTTACTTAATTCGTGTAATCGTTTTACAATAATATGAAATATAAAGTAGTAATTTTATAGAGCTATTCAAGATGTTATAAGAAATTTGTAAACAGTCTAAGCACTAAATTAATATTAAAAAAATTGGTTGTCTGTAAAGTCGGTTTACTGACGATAGTTGAACGTGACAACGGCCTATTGTGCTTCTTTGTCACTCGTTCCGCGCTCTCGCTTGCACTTCAAGCCTACATGGAACGCCTCAGAGCGAGGTAACGCCGCATGAGCCATGTTTTTTCGTGCGTGCAGCCGGCTCTATCGAATTATAAGACGTTGTCACGTCAATAAAAATTTACACCTTGTGTCACATTTATTGGCTATACATGAATGTGAAGTCCCCTTTAGACTTAGACACATCACAAACAAAATACATACTTACTATAAAATATTTGGACATTTAACTACAGATTTGTGTACAGAATAACATTTACTGAGACATATCCGTCATATAAATAATAGCAGAGATTCGTCCTCGCAGCGGTGTGGAGCAGAGCAAGATAATACGCCTATAGTTTGTGACTACTGCTATTTATGTGTATTTAGTAGTTACTTTGAGGGGATTACACATTGGTCGTCTTATCTTTCAGGTTTATTTATCGATTTATTGCTCTAAAATAAATTAGAAATAACCTTAATCTTATAAATAATTGAAACAAATGGCGGTCTTATCGCTTAATAGTATTTTTTTCCAGCCACAATCAGATTAACGGAGGGAAATTAGGTTAAAGGAGAGGATTATGACTGTATTAATATTGTTATAAACAATTTAAAAATAAGTAGGAAATTATGTGGAAAAAAGGTTTTATACAGTTTTCACTCCTTCTAGCATATTCTTCAAATGCTGTAGACATTCGAACATTCGTGATAAGATGCGCTTGAGAATCCTCATTGAAATTCACCGGCAGCGCTCAAGTTCGGATGGAACCACGCTAGTGCATTTCAGCGTATATTTAGTTAGAAGGAAATCTAACCCTCTGTGCAGTTTAATCGATTTATATTTATTGAAACATATTATTGAACTTGCCTATTTTTTCAATACCGAATTATGACACTGTGCACAAAGAAACGCGGTGATCAATAAGTTAAAATTATTTACTTACCAATAAAAAAACATGTTTTATTTGAATCATATTTGGTAGCATAGTTATTTAAATACCCTATATTTTTTAATAAATTGCCTTTCCATTCCACTTAAGAGAGGTAAATCTAAATTCCTATATGACTATCAAGAAGAATGCTAGACTCTCTCTCTCTCTCTCTGTTTTTGTATATTTAAGTATTATTTTTAATGTTTGTTTGGTAATTATAATATTTATTTAATTTATTATGCTAATTAATTATCCATTTATTGGCTATACATGAATGTGGAGTCCCCTTTAGCGGAGTCAGAGCACCTGAACACGCGTGACGCCACGTCCGCAACATAGCTCGTCTCACTTTGGGCTAATATTGCCTTGTACTAACTTTAATGGCGAAATATATACTCCGGGGAAATTTAACTAATTCCACAGCGGAATCTTCATAAATTTATAAAATTGTCGTCGTTCTCCCGTCTACGAGCTCACTGAGATATTTTACCGAATCCATTTAGGAAATTTCTGAGTGATGTTCAGGTTTTTCTTTGATAGTTATTCTAATATTGGATTGAAATACCGAGCTGATATATTTTAAGTATCTTTCAATCTTGTCATAGAAAAAATATCACAGTTTGATATTTCTTAGAACATGCCTATTGTGTTTTTAGGTTATACACAATATCTATCCAAATATATATTTTTTGTAGAAAGAATATGAGCAGAATTTTCTTAGAATCTATTGTGTATCAAATTGTGATTATACAGAAAATAAAAAATATATATTACAAATGCTTGTTGAAACAGAATATAAAAATATACTAAAATACTACATATATAAAATATCGAAGCCTATTCGTAGTTAAGCTTCACTTATGAATAGCCTGAAAGTTCAGGAACCTAATTTTATTTCTTTCTTAAAATTCACTATTGATAATAATTAATAATAATTAATAATAATTATCCTGCAATCGTTCACTACACTATAATCATAAATAAATATTATAAGTATTCAGCGGAGTTGAAAACATGAACCAACGTTTGTCCAAAGGTCCCAAACATCCTGCCTTAGAAATGTACCCTCATAAGACGGCTCCTCTCGCCTCTCATTATTTATTTCGTCCCACTTTGTACCGCCGACGGTCGCCTTAATTAAATTAGCCCTCATTACATATGTATTGTAGTGGATAACTGAACCTGCCCTTACCTTAATAGCTGACAGCGTACATTTCTCACAACGTAGTCGTAGAGCTTTTCACCGTACATTGCGCCATCTCTACCCAACATTCCACACCCGCCCTCGTTAATGCCGTAAGGTAATGTGTGTCAATTAAAAATGTCCGCATATTTCGCTTGGCGTAATGAGGGTAATAAAACATGTATTCATTTCGCAAATGTTTTCATTACATAAAACACACATTACCGTCGCGATATATTTTTCCTCATAAAATATTAAGCATAATTAAAAGTTTGTTTAACTGCAACGTAATAATATTTGATATAGCGATTTTTGACATGACATAAATAAAAATTCGTAGTTGAGGACTACTTTTTGAATAAAGCTTTTTGCTGGTAAAAATAGTAAACAGGTTTTTTAATGAGTTCTGTACCATCATTAAATATTATAAAAATAAAATTTTCTAGTAACAATAATAGAAAATGTAATGAACGATATATATTTTCCAATGAAATATATTTCTTATATATTTCTTATGTCGAATCGTAATTGTTAGTGTAAGTAACACGTCGTCACACAGTTCCGCTGAAGCAGGTCTTCACGTGAAATACTGTGAATAAGAGCGCAGCGTTTCTTTCCCAACGAACGAATTGCAAAACTTAGTAATACTTGGCTTGGTTTTAAAATTCGCATAAAGTGTGTACAACACTGAGTACATGAATATGATATTTATTTAATATTAATTTGAAGTTTGAACAATCTATTAACATCACACTGTTTTTCGTGCAACCGAAGGCCATGGATGAAATCTGTTAAAAAAATAATCAACTTTATGTACATTTAGCGTAAAATATTAATTATATGACATACAATTTTTTAATACATTCATTTAATCCAGTCTGTAGGTATTTATGCTCTACAAAAGGTGGCGTAGAAAATGTTTTGAAACGATATTGTTTAGGTATGAAAGGTTAATAAAAACCCAAGTTTTCGACCTTGACGGACCCAGGCGCTAGCCGCCATCTTGAA
>CAJQZN010021430.1:4810-15968 GCA_907164685.1 Colias eurytheme
GATCAGTGTATATGCAAATAACAGATGACTGACGGAATAACTACCAATCTGAATATTATATTTTTTATCACGTTTTATGATGTAATTAATATGAAACTAAATTTAAATTCCATCGCTTTTATTATAATGTTATGTTGATTTTCACTATTGATGAAATTCAAGTTTTATTATTCATAACTTCAATATTTCGCTTTTCCATTTTGCATTTACATAATAAATCTATTTAATAGATATAAACGTTATTGATACGCTATCAATCATATTTATAGCAACGTGGTTACCTCAAATGCTTTTATAATATTCTGTTTATCTTTCGACGTTAAATTGATTCTGAAGGTTCAAATTTGCTCGCTTGTATATTTAGCTTGTATGTTTTTCGTTCTAGTTTTATAATAGGTACATTACCTGTTTACGTTATTCTCTTGGTACGTGTGAGATGATAAAAAGGATATAACTATATCTTTGTAAATTTTTAAACAAATGGCAAGCCACATTATTTAGAAATGTAGAAATAATCATAAGTTAGAAACGTCTGTCACCTGTCCCAAACACACTAAAATCCTACCTAAAATAAACATATGAATATCGTTCCTACCTTAGCAGTTATTGCATCAAATCGTATCTAACACTGGTCACCGTCAGTATACACGGTAAAATTGTCAACTTGACGTGCGGAACAGATGTGGAGGCTAGTTTTTGCAGTGTGGTTAGGGAGCCAGGTGCAAATTTGGTTAACTATTTCCTCTCAAGAGATAATTCGTCAGACGCATGAGAGTATAGTATTATAAAGCCTCGTGAACGTCAGCTGGCGCTCGGTTGGGGGGGTGATCGGTTGTAGCCTCCCACGCACATAGGAAAAAAAATACATTCATTCATTCATTTCCTCTCAGCTAAAAATTTGTCAAATTGTAGCTAACCCAATATCTCAACGAAAAAAAATAGTCAGCTGGTTACAACATGGTGTATTATACGTCAGCTGGTGTCTCGAACATGAAAGTTAAATTTAAAGAAAAATTTATTTTCCGTTATTTCCTCTCAAACAAAAATTTACCTGATGATAGCTTGTATGTAACTGTGGATAAATATATATGTCAGCTGGCTGTATCTTGGTGGAAAAACCGTCAGCTGATACGGGAGGCTACAACCGCTCTTCCCCCCAACCGAGCTCCAGCTGACGTTCACGAGGCTTCATAATACTATACTTTGATGCATTTTACTAATTACCGCTTGAGAGGAACTTGGTCATAAAATCTGCTGCTGGCTCCCGGACCAGTGGTCATGTGGGCAGTGGCACCAGATGATCGACAGGTTTGGCGCGGGTTTCGCGACAGTTGCTAATGTGTGTCATGTGTGTGACGTCACGGCGTGCTTAGTTAATACGGGTGCTAAATGTTTGTGTGCCTTCGTATAAGAGAGACTTGTCTGTTTTGCCAGACTGAGTTATGTAGGTTTTGGAATGGTATCGATAGTTCTCCGCGAAACAGATATGAATACGAAAAATGTTGCATTGTTTTATTTAAGTCTTTAACTGAACATTTTTCATTCTTCAGACAAGTAAAACGATACATAAGTATCGAATTCTGCCCTAAGCCATAAAATATTCACACTGAAAAGTACCGCAGCCAGTACCTACCTTCTCGTTGATCTCATTTAAAATACATTCTGTTATAAAATTTCATAGCATTTCCTCGTGTTATGGAAGTAGGTATCATTAATTGTTTGTTCGTGCATTGTGGCTATGAACGCAGACCGCAACCACTCGGGATCAATATTGCCCTACATAGTTCATTTCACACTTTCGCTCTTGCCGCAATCGCTCCAAGAATACATTGAACTGTTTTATTGTGCCTATTGTGTTTCCTTCCCTGATAAAGGAGTATGTTCTCTTGATAAACGGCATATTGGTTAGTTGTAAGTAGCGGTGTACGACGTGGCAATGCATTGGAAACTGCATAAGTAAAGTTGTGACTTGTATTTCATTTTATAGCACGTTATGTAATAATTTAACTGAATTAAGGGTCACGATTTATTATATTTTTAGGTAAATTTAGGATATGTATTATGTAATTAACATTAATCGTTAATCGTATGTATTTTTTATAAGTTTGCAGATTATTAATGTTTATTTTTTTGTTTACAGGTAAGCCTGCAATAACATTGATAATGTTGATTGATAAATGATATGTAAGTAAAATTAGAAAATTGAACAAAACCAACCATTTCACAAAACGAGTGTAATCTCGTTTAAATATATTGCATTAGAAATAGTTGTTTAATGTTGTAAGTCTAGTAGGGTCGCGCCATCAACATTGCCTAATTGTAGGCACAAAACAAATAGAGCCCACTTGTTATGTTTGCGCTCACACTCGATTACTATGCCATAGTTAAGTCTTCACAGTTGTAATTTCGTAATCCGCGTAATGTTTGTACAGTATGTGTGGAACACGTTAAATTTCTCAAGCGTACGTTTTCTCGGAACACAACAGACGCGTGTTTTATATTGCTTGTTCATCATTCTGAGTAATTGCGTCTTTGTTAAATTGTCCTCTATATTGATGGCTTTGCTTTGAAATTTGCATTGAACACGGTGGATGTGAAATGGCATTGTGTTACTGGCTATCAATTGAGTTTATCGCAAATTATAGCCCTTTTGTTGTAATTTTATTTAATTCAGTAACATTGATCTTATTTAATTCTTAAAATCTTCGTTAATTATTGAAGTCTTCATACTAAAATTATTTTCCCAATATAAAGATAAATTAAGTTGCTAAATTAGTTGTAGGTAGCTTTAAGCGGAATATAAGAATAATGTAGATTGTAGAGCTTTAATCTCAGTCCTCAGAGACAATCATAAATCCATAATGGCAAATTCAAAAAGACTTAAAACCGTACCTAATTGTTTTTGTTATAGGTAGTTCTCAAAACAATTCCAGTCGATATACTACAATATTTAAAAAGTATAAAACCAGTGCTGATATTTAAAAATATAATGCATTTGTTAACCTTACAATGTATCACGGCCTTCGCAAGTCCTACAGTATGTTCATGAACGCAAACAAAAATAGTAAAGTTTGTATGGGCGTCTCTATATCTAATAAATAGTTAAGTAGTTTTCTTACGTAGGACTGGAGCACGTGTTGTAGTGACTCACAAGTGTAAGGCTACGTCGGAAATCCGTTCATAAATCTATCATTTTATATAGAACGACAATACGGTACCCAATGAAAGTTTAAGGAGGTATTCGAATTTAAGTCACCATTATTATATTCCTTAACCTTTCTTACCATATGGGTGTTTTTCTAACAGGGATGTGCTATGCAGCTATACTACGAAAATGTAATAGCTATGCTGTGAAACTATGTGACAGTTTCCACTGGTAGATACTCGCTCGCTCCGCTACCTAGGTAGCGCTAGCTAGGTAGCGGAGCGAGTAAGATATGCTATGAAGATGCACAGCTCTAGCTAAATGATGTATTGATACACCACTGCACGAATCAATAGCACACATCCTTAGCACGCTTCCTTCCATCCGTAGACTGAATCCATACATCATCAGTTAATACAATTACGCTAACTGCTTCCCTAATTTTAATATAATCGTGATTTACACTAAGTACATTTCTTGCTCGTTACACAAATAGGAGACTGGCCAAGAGAGTGGCAACTGGCGAATAAAAAGCAATAATAACAACTATGGTATCTATTCGTTGTGCTCGGCGATCGTTTGTATCATCTGCTTTCTCAATAATGTACAAATTGTTTACACAAACTTAACAGCACTCATCATCGGGCTTTCACTCGAGATGAAAATTTTCTCGTTATGATAATTGCCTTGTGTGATGTGCTGGCGGTTTGCTTAAATTGATTATGGGTGGTTCTTGTTTATAGACGTTGTGTGATGTACAATGCGTACATTTGCTTTGATTTTGTGTTTGTATGAAAAATTTGATGTCGTTTGTTTCTGTAGGTATAGTGTTTCTTTTAAACGATTGCGTTTGGTCAGCAATTGTTATTGAAAATCTAAAACGTTACCAATTAATTATCAATTAAAAATAAATTATGAATAATTTTCGATAGAATCGAAAATATTTCAAAAATTGTTAGTAGTGATTTATCATTATAAGTTATCGGATTATCGGATGTCGATTATTACTGAGCTATTATAAAACATTTACATACCTACATCACGTTTAGTTCCCCGAGGGACGTGGCATTTCCTGTCGTTGTTAGAAGACATTTTGTAACATTACATATTATCATTATCTATTAGTTAATGTATGTCCGGTACATTCTTCAGTAATCTATCGAAGTCATCAGTCGGTATTAACGACGGCGAAAGTATCTGAGTCCGGTTTAAAATAATTTACCATAGGATATTGTTCACAGCATGAGACGAAGCCCTCATTGTCCAAGATACTTTCATCGCTATTCAGCTGTGGATTTATTGATTTTCATACTTTGACACTTGGCTAAGTTTGAATAAATTGTGTTTCTAGAATTTTTATTATGTTTTGTTGATGTAAATTTTAAATGTTAACTGTTTCAAGAAGTCGCAAATTATTGTACTGAGAAAATTATTGCTTTTGACCTTGTTGTAATTAACTGTAAATAATAATTTCTTATCCTTTCTTTTCTCTTTCAATGTTTAAGCAATTGAGAACTCCTCGCGAGATTGTTTAGTGTTTTGATTATATACCACCGCCTATGGCATTTGATTTATTTTTATAAACAATTACTTGCTTTTGCATAACACTTAATTTACTTAATGCCTTCGTAGCCGCAAGAAAAGGGCTATTTAAAATATACAATCATCTTTATTACTCTGTTATTACAAATGGTCTAACAACAGTAATAGTTGAAGATCAGTTATTGATTGATTTCGATTATATATCTCGGTACCTTATCTGGACCATTTGGCATTCATATGAAAGTGAAATTGAAATTCTGGGTCTGACACGCTAATTATTCTCTTCTACGGAGCATTAATTGGTTCAATCATTTTTGCAAGTGATTAAACGTAATCTGTAGGTACTGGTGCGTGTCATGAAAGCGTATTTAAATGAATTGTATTAAATCATTCAGATCTCTTTGCATTTGAATGGTTAACTTGTAAGATTTTGCAATCCTAGATCTGATATTTTGTTATATTTTCTCCAATGAGATTCGTTCCAAAAAAAGTTTGTAATAGCGATTGTTCAAAACAATATGCTTTCGTCGTCAAGTTTAGTTCTCACTCTTTGGTAGTTATAATTATTCTTCTATAATGAACTTTTATAACGAAAGTTTATTAGATTTTAATTCGTGGTATTAATGAAAATGCGATATCTAATATAAATAAAAGCAACATTCGACCCACAATAAAGTGCTTTCTAGAGATAAGAATTAAGGCAATCCAACATCAGTACAATCGCTTGGAATTATTAAGATTGGCGTTAGTAGGACGAGAGTATTCTTCTATTTGGTAGGCAATTTAGATTTATAGATCTCTCTAATCTATCGCACGGTATTGGATGGATATTGTGACTTATTCAAGAAATAGTGTTTGATATTATTTCGTAGTATATTGTGTTCCCTGAAAAGGATTTTATATGCTTTTGCTATATGAAGATAAAGGTTGTATTTTACCTACTGATCAAAATATGTATTGGGAACACCTATATGAATATTGAATTTTGTTCTAGTGCCTTTGTTTGTGTTGTGTTGATTTTATTAAGATGGTTTTGTTGCTCTTTCGTCACATACACATGATAATTAACAGGATCACTCGAACTTATTAAGTCTAGAGACTGTTAAATTGATCACATTAGCTATTATAATTATTAGCTAGCGTATCTAAAGGAAAAAGATTTTAACTAAAGGCTGTAAAATATTTAAAACTAGCTTTCCACCCGCAGCTTCGCCCGCGCAGCCAAAGAAAAACCCGCATAGTTCCCGTTCCCGTGGGATTTCCGGGATAAAACCTATCCTATTTCCCGGGATAAAAAGTAGCCTATGTCCTTTCTCGGATATCAAAATATCTCTATACCAAATTTCATGCAAATTGGTTCAGTAGTTAATGCGTGATTGAGTAACAGACAGACAGAGTTACTTTCGCATTTATAATATTAGTATGGATTACCACCATTCATCATGGTTTAAAGAGCTAGTGTGTAGTAGCTAGTTAGAGATAATGAAGTAATAAAAGTTATTATGTTAAATTTAAAGCGTATGCAACTAACTAATGAGTATAAAGTAAACAATATTACCATAATTGATATAGGTCGAATTTGCATCACCTAATTCCCATCCAATTATTCTTTTAAATACAATCCAAGTGAATAAGGTAAAGAAATATTTCAATATCACATTCACAGCTTTGTGCATTGATGATGTGATTCTTATGTTAATTCATTGCTCTAACGGATTATTTGTATGAGCTGCATATTTCTGTGACATGCTTTATTTATATTCTTACGGTTATGTGGGAATTCTCTAATATTTTATTAACTATACAGTTAAGTCTGTGGGGGTTCAAACTTCAGATTTGAGTAAGAGTTATGAACGTACTATGTTATTTGCATACGATGGAATTTTTTTTGAAACCGTGTAACGGGTCTGCGTTGTATTGAAAAAATTATTGATAAAGAATTATTGATGTAGACTCGCTTGCTTGATTGCCAACAAACAATTAAAAGTAAACAAGTAAAACGCTATGTTTCGTTTTGGACGCTGCTTTTTATAGGCTATTAAGTTGTAGTTATTCATATTAAATATCTCGATTAACTCGGAGTTTTTAACGCTATTGAATGCGATCGTTATGCTTATGGGTGGAGTTTGTTAATATTGTGGAGGGTTTTGATAAATATTGGTTTGGATATTTTATGAATCGAAAAACCAGTTATAGCCAGAGTGAAACATGCTTATCCGATTGTGATAAAACTCGTATGCGGCATCCGACCAGTGTGCGGTAATTTTGGTCGGTTTTTGCGAAGCTGCGGTCAATCCGAAGAATACTAAGGAAGGAAACCCACATCCTTTCATTGTTTGTGTCATCTGGATTGGCTTTTTGTGTGGATCCTGTTTTGATAGTTGTATGTGATCTGGGAGGAAGATTAATGGCTGATGCGTTATTTGGGTCACAAGCTTATCACCAATTTCTTATGAATAATTCATTAGAAATAGGTGACACATTTACAGATGTACTTTTGTATCACCAATATAGGTAACATAAAACATGAGCATTCTTAACGTAAACAAACTTTGATCCTGTTTATATTTATTTCGGGATTATAGTATATGTACTTTATTATAAACGTTTTATTGTGTTAAGCGCGATTATGTAGTCACATTTTCATGGCTTCGGAATTATGCGTACCTATCATCTTAATCTCCAATTCTTGTGAAGAGCTTCCTACACAACATTGTATAGTTTCTAAAATAGCGCAGTTGTTTGCTATACTTTACAAAGAGTAAGAATTTAAATAGATTGTGCAAGGATTAACATCGGCAAGTCAAGTGGCGCCAAAATTATGAAACCACTGTTCGTGTTCAGTCGATAACCCACATTTCCTATCTCACTGCCGCTCGTAATACATTCAGTTTTCTCACGGCACCCGAAGTAAATCTGCTGCGGTATAAATTCGAGTTGATTTCAATCGGTCACGGCTTGTTTATGTGTTTTTGCGATACGCCAGTTCTGATAAATTGATCGCTTGCCGGCGAAGACCTTTATTCTAATGGTTGCCATTCTGTAAGAGATTACGCTAAAAGACAATGTTCTAGTATGGCATACGAGTGTATTTAATTGGGAGATATAAGTGGAAAGCTAGAAAATAACTTAGAAATAAATTGTTTATGTAGCGTGTAGGTTTCAATAACTGTTTTATTACCAAAATAAACAGATTGTCAAAATATTACGAAAGTCAACATTCTATGAACCTTGTATGAACCATTAGATGTATTGTACACAAAAATTAACATTATCGGATTAAAAGCTACTATTTTAGATTTTTATATTGTTTCTCTGTAATGTATTAAGAATCAAAAGCTTTAAAGATTCAGAACATTCAATCCATCAACGAAACTATTCCGGTGCTATTCGATGGGGAACTAAAGATTTATGCTTTGACACCTTTTATAGTAAGTAGTAAAGTGTTATGGGTAGCTTTATGGGTTCGCGCCGTTAACAGGCTCTGTAAACCGTCTTCTTTCAACGTTTCCAGAACTTATTTATTTAATTAAAAGCTTGCTTGTGCTTGTGTAATTTCAAGCTATTTTTATTGAGCACGTTGCTTATTTATTATAATGAAATGGGTTGGAAATAAGGTTGGAAATGGCTGGGGAAAGTCGAATGGTTTATTTATTTATTGTATTACAGATGTTATCAAGAAAATTATAAACATAAGAATTTGCTAAGATTCAAAAATTTATGTTCATTTTGTTCCTTGTGTTGATTTTGTATCGAATAATAGCGTGAACTTGCTGACTCGGATGAAAGTGGTAGTGAAAGAGCAATAAATACTTATGCATCCATACAAACTTTTAAATTTATAATGTGATGATCAGAATTCAAATATACAAGATATTGTAGGTGTAAAACATGTCTTATAAGAATTTATTTTATAAACTAATCCGTAGTTGTATCTTACGATGGTAAATTATGCATGTATTTTAAATTAAAAATAAGCCCAGGGTGCTTTTAGTTTTTAATCCAAATCAGTATGCTCAGTTTTATACGTTTTTAGAATTGAAATGTACTTAATTGAATAATCTACTGTCGTGTGGTTTACGATGAGCCGGTGCCAGCTCTTTTTATAGCCAAGGCTTTTGATTTAAATTCACATTTATTGCCCACTACTACCTGTTTTACATGAATATCACGCTGTACCGACAATTACTAGCAATTTGAATGTACATAATATCTTCTCGATACTCATTGGTTTTGATGCCAGTGAATATTGGAGTCGAATTTTAAACCATACCATTAAAAGTTATCGAATTTTTATGAAATCGTTGAACTTGAAATGAGAGAAATCTTAATTAAAGCTGGGTTGCATTGAGTGATTTTTTTTGTGTGAAAATTATTAATTTATTTTGCATTGCACTTTTTCTCTTTAATGCAATTGTAAATCGGATGTTGTCATCCTTGCTGCTTCCGTAATTAAAAGGTTATTTCTTACTTACGCTCAGTTATTTCATAAAAACACCTATTCTTTAGTAATAGGGATTAAAAACAAAAATCCCACACCCATCTCATTCTTAATAGCATTAAATAGTTATAATCTTTTGTTTAGTAACAATGTTATAAATACTATTATAGACATAGACGCGGCGTTGTTCATTCATAATTATATTCTCCATGTAATAGGAAAATCCGTTTTATTATTTTAGGTTAATCAGTCAAGCCGGCCAGATTGGTGTCAGGATTAAATTTGTATGGTATCTTATTCACTGTTTATTTTATTGAATAAATTCAGAATTAAGTTTTGTTTGCGGTTTGATAGAGAAGGTATAGCAAATGTTTGGACCAATATTTGAATAGTGGATTTCTAATATCTTGCGTAAATAGAAGTAAGTTGTGTAGAGTGCTAATATTATTTTGGTTACGTGATATTTGATTTTCTTACTGTCCTAGAGCAAATAACTATCAACACGGATATAACTATTGCTTAGAATGTTAATTGAAATATTTAACTGCTGGCACGCACATATTTTTGTTTACCTTTTGAATTAGAAAAATACGTTAGCACTTAGAACAATGAAATTGGTTTATTTGAGGCAAGTGATGTGCGTGTTTTAATTTTATTCTTTATAATTGGGCCCAAACATTTTTTTAATGTGTTAAGTTGAATTAACATTTTTAGATATCGTATTATATCATCTTACTTTTTATAAGTAGTTGGCCAAAATCATATGGTTCTATCGTTTAGTAAGTGAACTCGTGGGTTGCAACTTATTTTCTTTTTTCCACATTATATTTAGGTTGCGATTGTAACAGCGTGTAGGCGACGAGCGATGAGCAGATTTCTTTTATTTGTATAGACATGGTTTCAAAACTTATTTACGGTTATGTGTGTTCCATATTTAGGTATTTAATGTTATTAATGTTCAACTTTGTTGCGAGTCTTGGAATGTAATGCCTTTTACATAATAATAAGCTCATTATTATAGAAAAAACAGCGTAATGGTTATGAGAAGGATATAGTACAAAAGATAAAAACACCGACGCTAATGTCCAATAGCTTTCAGTTTCGATGATCTATTTTTGAGGCGAAGTAAAAAATATGTGAACTCGGCATTTTCGAAGTTTTTACCGCTTAAAGTACACAACACTTAGTACAAGTAACTTTATGATTCACAGCAAGCGTGACTAAGGATACAAGAATGATGTTTTTATATAGCCATGTGCTTTGATATGTTTGTTTGATGTGTGAATTAAGAAGATATAATCACGTAGCATCGTTGTAATGGGAAAAAACTTGCATAATGAGATATAGAGTTCAAAAAAGAGCAAAATTTCGAACCGAATATGTAAAATTTGCTAATAAATATTACTATTTTTTATAATTTTTGCAATTGCATAGGACTGTGAAATTAATGTCAAAAATAGTTACTATTCTAATAATTTAAGTCTATGATTACACAGTTATGTAAAAACATCCGATAAAACTCATTCAATATTTTTACATACAAGATTAAACTCTATTTCGCAATTCTTTAATCAATCAATCGCAAATCGCAATAATCTAGTTTCATATTTATTTTATGAATCAATCGGATTACTTGATTACAAGATTACAACCTACACTAGATTGCGACTTAATTGCTCCAGCATAATCTGCGTCAGGACCAAAAACAACGACTTGTTTATAAATGAAATTAATTTGTTATGAAACATATTACTCAGTCTAGATAGTAAGTAATTTGAAGTCTATTAATAGCGCCAGCTATTAGACTAATAGTCAAGGATTGGACTTAAATGAGTTTGATATTATGCTCTATTAAACAATTTGTATTGATCCATAAATGTTGCAGTGGAATTAAAGTGTCTCTTTTAGTTACCGTTGACTGTGTTTTAAATTCTTAATGCATTTATCGTAAACATATGCTTGAATTAATATGCAATTCAATATATTATATTTCATCGCTTCATTCTTCAGATATTATTTACTATGTAGTT
>CAJQZN010021431.1:0-24239 GCA_907164685.1 Colias eurytheme
GTGAATAATTAAATTTTATTCGCTATTTAGAGAAACAACATTTTAAAAGAAACTTTCAGTAACTAGACGTAGCAAATAAATCTGTATATTAATTAAATGTACACCAATTAGCGTAGCTTATTTGTTTTTATTTCACCCCAATGCACTTTATATTCAGTTAATACAAATCGTTTAAAAATAGTATATTTTCTATAAGTAGATACAAAATTTGTGTTTTCGCTTCTAAAACAAAAATTTCTGCAGCAATAAATTTGAGCTCACATTTTAGAAGATATGTACCTAACCCTTAAAATGTTTAAGCACTTAAAAATATACGTAATGATTATTATAATTCATCATTTTTGTACATAGAGGCATTCTAAAATTATCTATGTGTCGCACCCAAGGTTTTAATGAAATTTATTCAGGAAAATCGCGGCTATTACTTTTGCCATACACTTATCTTAATTACATGACTACACCTAGGCACATACATTAAAATATTACACAATATAAAAAAGCTCTACATATTTCTTATAAATTTATAATATTAAATTCTAACTACCTACCTATACTCGTAAAATAATGCGCTCTGGTTTGAAAAATATGATAAAATTCGTACCTAATAAACCTAATTTTTAACTGTAATTTTCCATAATTTGGCTTTCAGGTTCTAAATTTATTTCAACCATAGATAATAACAAAGCTCACAGACGGCATAGGACTCTATTTCTTGTATACCTAGTATTACCAAAGTCAAAATTCTCCTTAAATAAACATTTAACAGCGTACCTTTTACACAAACAGAAACACGTTTAAACTTTCCCTTGCTCGTTGTATCTACGCACTTAGTCTGGTTTTGGCTTCAATATGTATTTATTTATATATTTATTCACGTAACAAAATATACATTATTTATTTATAAGTACTACCATTTATGATTTTATTTATTATGCTTTTTTATTCTATTTATATTTATTAATTTATAACCTATATTGAATTTTAACATTACATATTTTTATAATTAGATAATACATATATAAATAAGGTGTCGCTGAAAATCAGCTCTGCAGTGAAAGTCTAAGCTTTCACTGTAAAATGCTGAGCGGCATTCCTTTTAGCTTGTAGATTTAAATTTTTATTTATTTGTAATTAAGTAGTTTGTAAGTACATAGATTGTTCATTTTTGATGTACCTGGCCTGCTTGCTTATAAAGATTTGTTATTATTATTTTATTAAAATGTACAACTGATTGACGACTTCAAGCTAGCCCTGAATAGTATTACATTCTTAAATAAACCTCTCTAATTACAGAAACCACATAGTTATTTTATACAAAAGTAATTGATCTCTTATAGCCATACATAGTACATACTCTTACATAATATATAATGGCAGTTAAAAAATAATAAAAACTTTTTGGTCCATTATCTTCTTCTTATTTATATTTAGATGAACATAGGTATTTCAGCTTTACTTGTATGGTGCTTGAATAGAAGAAATGCATTATTCAAACTACAATTTATTATTCTCTCCAAATTTAAAATTACACGAAAATCTGACCAGCCGTTATTGCGTGAAAGATTTACACACCACGGGTAGTCTTGGTTTCAGAAGTCGTTTCAGTCTTATAAAACCTGTTACATGTATACCATAATATAAAAGTAGATAAATAATGTTAATAGCGAGTTATTTTACTAAAATATATCTACTTAATCTATTTTGAACTTCAGCCAGACGTATTAATTGTACCGTTGAAAGTTAAATATTAAATTTATTAGTAATAACATTTGTCAAAAAAAACGAACATGAAGGCAATTACTTAGCTAAGTAATTACATTCTGACATTTTTGTAATGACGACTCTACTCACCTTATCATAGTTTATCATATTTGTACTTGAATACAATGTCGAACAGACAATATACCATTAATTCAGTTTTAACTTCGACGGGTATCAATATAAAGGTTACTGAAATTTGAAAAATAATTTAAATACTATGTAAAGTTATTTTATTTTATATTATTAAAATTTTTAGCAAAATTTAATACTGTAAAATATATATTAAACATTTAATTACTTACCTGTCCAATGAATAAATTTCAGGACGCCAGCCCAACTATCTCCACTCGCGTACACTTCGAAAACTTATCAAGAATTCGTTCAAACTCACAAACACAATTTATTCTTCCATTAAAATCACTTAGAACTAATAAACATTATTCTATTGTCAATATAGAGTGGTTCAAAGGGAGGTTTGTGTAGGAAAAGCTACATTAAACATCGATATTAAAAATTCACGGAGCCTCGAAAGTCGTGACGCGTGCTCTATGTCGCGCATTCAGACTTCAACTGAAGCTAATGGGCGGCTCCGTTGGGGTATATTCAAAGCTAACCCATAATAGCTTAGTTTTTACGATAGAAAATTGGAAAAATTCACCCCGAGCAAACAGGTCAATTTAACACAGCGATGTATTATTATAGTTCTAATATAAGCCTATGTCTGATACAGGTATTACTGAATTCAGAAGTGTACGACAATTTATTCATGCTTATAAAAGTTTATTTTCCTACATTATTAGAGTAGGAAAAGAAAGCAGTTGTGGAGAAATATACTTCTTAATAGCTATAGTGGGTGTAACAAAAATAGCTCTATTGTTTATGACATTTCATAACGAGGTTAGAAATGTTGTAACTTATTCATGGAAATAAAACTTGGTCTAGTTAAATAATTTTAAATGGCCCTACCTACTCCTATAAAAAATTACTCGCAAATTATATCGAATCAGTCGAATGTAATTTATAAACGAAAAAGCATTGTTTATGTTCATAAGCATAATAATATTATGTATCCTGATTTCCAATAACACCTTTAAACATCCAATTACAGAAAATAATGATGAAAACACATTTCCCTTTATTTTTAAATTTCATATCAAAATATAAAAATAGTATAAGCAATGTTGGAAATTGGAATTGTGTCGTAAATCAATCAATCTATGAAAAATTAGAGTTACAATGGAATCAATAAGTTCAATTATTCCTTAGTGCAGGAAAGCTCCCCGTATTGGGTCAAGGAGACATCTAATATTTAGATATGCTTTCCAACTAATTTAAACTACATTGTGTTTTGTTTTTATTATTTAACGCCTTTTAATATTACTGGTCAATAAATTGTAATGATTACATTGAGGACTAATAACAATGTTCTGAAATAGAATAGCAAGACAGGATTTTTTATTTCCCCTAAGCTTTTTTTGCCTTTTATATGATACAATGTACCTATGGACAACTTTGAAAGTTTACGTATTTTAAATTAAATTATCCTGTAGTGTAGTCTTTATAGAAGCATGTAAAATATGTGAAATATTAAACTTTTAAATTACGCAATTTAATTAATTACACAAACTGTAGAGTTCATTAATCCTATAAAAAACCTTTAATTCTCTTGATAGAAGGAGCCGCCTAATAAACTCTATGTGTGTTTACTCATTTTTATGAATAACATATATACCTATAACTTTAAAATATCAAATATAACTCTTTCCTATCATGAATATAAGTGAATCATCTGAAAAATAATACAAACTCACGAACAAACGAAGAAATATAGTGCGATATCCTATCCTATCCTTCTTATATTATTATATCTTATGTCTTATGCGACGGAACTAAATCTCGATTAAATACCTACCCTCAGAGTTCAATTTACATACATATCCATAATTGATTTCCATTTTATGCTAAATGGTATCCAATCAAAGCTAAAAATCCGATACAGTAACGATTTTATTGCTTGTTGAAGGGACACGTGTAGGCAGTTCTTATTTTTATTTTATCCACAGCATTGAATGATTAATCCTTCCAAATCAAGGTTTAATATTGAATTTTATTTATTTTGAAGTGAAACTTCTATTCGTTGAGAGTAAAATTTCGAGGTCGCGTCATGGGAATACCGTCACGGCATGGAGTAAGGCGACGATTTTGATATCTTTGAATCTTGCGAAAGAAGTTTCACTTCTGACACGTGTGCTCGGCACAGATGTTCTTTTTTTATAAATTCATGTATCAACCAAAATATGTTAGAAGCAAAATATGTAAATAAAATATCGTCGTCATTTGTCGTTGAGACGTCCACTGCTGGACAAAGGCCTCCTTTAAATATTTCTAGTAGAATAATATCTTAAACAAGAATAAGATCCCTAGCTTTATCTTTTTTTCTTATTTTTAATGTGCATAAAAGTAAAGAGTAACGAGTTTATTATTTTGAGCATGCACTTGTACACGTCGCACCTGTTTCATTGTGATGAAAAGTATATTATCAGATAAGTATACGGTTTCATCATCAATAAAAAATTTAACTTTGTAACAATTGTTACGACTCTCCTATATTGATATCAATGTAAAAATGGAATAAGGGATGCATATTTAAGACGTTTTACATAGGATTATGATGTTTTTTTGTAAAAAACAAACAGAATAGATACCTAGCTGATAGAACCTTGTTTTTGCACTTTCAGACGAAGGTCGAACAAAAATGTTCCAAGTCAATCAACACCTTTATTTTTAGATAGAGCTCTTAGCAGTCTATAAACTAAAGTTTATAAACTGTAAGGAGTTTACGTAATTCTGTTTATAACTTGTCCAATTTACTGCTTGATATTGACGGGTATATTTCATTACGATTTATTACCTCTACCGAGCGAATTGTTTAAATAACATCAATTGTAGAATTAGACTTTACAATTAAATGAATATTTCTATAAAGAACCCAACAAAGATCCTGCCTTTCACAACATAAGGAAAAGTAACGGTGTAGCAATGTAGTGTGGCAATATAATGAATGTTGATTTATTTTTTACTAAGAAATAAAAGAATTTTTTTTAACCCGCTTTTATAAGCTTCATTTTGCAATGGCTTACTAATAACATTTATAATTGCTAGACTAGATTTAGATAAGATAGGAATCTAAACTACAAAGAATGTGGTTTAAACCTTTTGAAAAACCTGTAATCCAATAACATACAGGCATTGTTTTGTATAGGTCATTCAACTATAACAGAATGTAAGGTCAACATTACTATTTGTACATAACTATAGTTGCTCATCAATTTATTGTCTTGTCGGACGTTTGACATTTTAGTTTTGTTTGGTCTATAGATTCATAAAAATACATCTTTCTCTCAGAAAATTCCAAGGCATGACGGGTCCCATTGAACCCTGATTTCAACTTTTTCGTTAGGTTAGAAATTATATGAAAATTATTTCAATTATAATTTAATTAACCTACTCGCATTATAAGAAAATTTATATTAACTACCTGAAAATTACTGCAGTTAAACCGTAATAAGTAATAACTATTCAGTAATCTATGATGAAATTAAAGTAATCTATAATAAAATTAAAGCTGAAGAGTTTGTTTGTTTGTTTGAACGCGCTAATCTCAGGAACTAATAATATGTCCGATTTGAAAAATTCTTTCGCTGTTAGATAGCCCAATCACCGAGGAACGCTAGGCTATATTATATTATTATGATCACGCTAAGACCAACAGGAGCGGAGCCATGCGGGTGAAACCGCGGAGCGCAGATAGTCTATGATGAAACTCAAAAATTCGTCTCTACGTGCGAGATTTTTGTAAGGAAGAAACTTACCTAAAGCTAATGACCCAGTAGATAAATAAACTTATTTGAGACTTGCTTCATACAACAAATATATTTATTGTTCATTTCGTGGCATTATTGATATCTCAAATTTGTGGAAAAAGTGAACGAACAAAATAAAAATCGTTTATTTACATTTATGGCACAAAAAGTTCCGTTTCCAAATTTTAATTAGCTAATTGGATTGGACTTCAAGTCGACTCAGAATTCTTACTTCAATCAAAATTCGAAGAAAGTGCCCAAATTGGTTCGTTAATAAAAAGGCCGAGTAAATTGAAATAATCCACTTTTCCCGGACATATTTTTAATATAATACGTTATCAGTATTCAGTCTCTGATTTTAAATTTCATTTACTTAACGTTTTTTATTAGGTCTTATCTTATTATTGACTTTGATATCTAGTTTTAAGATACGTGCCAGATTACTGCATTGATTAATCTGTAATCTGTAACATAATAAAATTCATAAAAAATTGATTATTTTTATTTAGCGATTGATATGCCTTGATATTTTAATAATTATCCTATTTTGCAGGACTTCAAATGTAAGAATAAAATTCAAGAAATTTGTATCACAAATTTATTTTCTTTTTACATAAAAACACTTTTATCACTTCTCAGCAATCTTCATTACGCGTGTCAACCTTACAGTCTTGACTGAAACAAAAAAAAAGCTGAATTAGTTTCATTGTTACAATGTTTTATATGAAATTTTTTAATTCGATTTGATAAAAAAGTTTTGTTATTTTCAACTCAATCAAACTTTTGATATTGGACATACATACATAAATACATAGGTACCTCCATAATATTATTATTATTTATTATCATTCTTCCAAATTAAAACTGAAGAATTTAAAAAATAATGTGTGCGTGTACTAGTATACACACGTATGAAGTGAAACTTCTTTATGACCTTATTTTTTCAAAAAATAATTTTCTATATGCAACTTTACAGAAATACGTCGAATCACGCGTGGTAGGGATAAGAAAAAGATGGCGTGTAACGGAAAAATGTCACGCGTAACGAAAAAATGTTACAATAAATTTTTTTCCAACCCCGAATAAAGAAGTTTCTCTTCAAAAATGTAAAATGTAACTCAATTTACCTCATTTCCGCGGTGGATAGCCAGAACCATGTCTTGTTCGTTGGCACCAATGTGAATTTGGGCGCGTCCATTGCCGTCGACAGTGATAGTTTTGCCGGTGCAACCGTTGTTAACCTTTGCTCCTGAGATCACGTCGCAGTATCTACCAGCTGGCAGGCAAGTCTAGAACAAAATATAGTAAAGTGAGAAAGAATTGAATATTACAAAAAAAACTAAACTAATGTAAAAGTATTGTATTAAAGGCGTCTTCCAAAGATTTGGGCACAGACGTGGCAGTAAAATAAATACAGCATACAGTAGATTATTTCGCAAACTTTAAAACAATTTATCAAGTTATAGTTAACGTTATAGTTCATGTGCTTATAAATAAAATAACATTTTACCTAAGATTATTTATTATTTATTTCAGATTTTGTATAAGTCAGTTCAATACATTTATATTGAATTGAAAAATTCGTCAACACTTATTCGATTGGGAAAAATGTAGTGAATTTTCGCGCGTGGAGTTTCACGAGCGATTCAATTCAACTACTCTACAAATCTAAGCGGACAATGCTGAAATTCCATTTCATTTTCAAATAAAAGTTACCAAAAGCAAAATGTAAACGTCATGATGATGAATGCTCTGCATCTTCATCAGTGGAGGACTATACAGTATGATAGAGGAGTTAATAATACAATCATAATTTTCTCGTTATAACTCACGAAAAAGCTCAAAATAATTTGACATCAACAAGGTGAAAACCCACGCTATACATTATTATAATGTGACCTTTTCTTGGTCAAGTCTTTATATCATTCCTTGTATAACGAATATAATTATTATTTTTCCAAAATCCCACCCACAATAAGGAGCTACGAAAAATCCTGTAGACGTTTCCATTTGCAAACTAGTGCGGAATAAGAGCGTAAAATTCCTTTTTCCTAAGACTTGTCCCTAACATAAACCGCTGAGACGAATAGAATAATACAATTGCGTTTCATTTCTACCTCGTGGGGTATTATTTTACTCTCCTCGACATTTATTTAGTAAAAGTCATTTATGTAGTGACATTTTAAGAAATACGAGTTTTATGGTACTTGATTTAACGTTAGGATTTAACAGATTACACATGACATTAATTCTATTTAGATGGAACTTAATTGTGCTTTTTTAAAGATAATATTAAAAAAATCTAGACATAGATCGGACTGTTGTTAATATTAAGAAATATATGATATTGAAGTATTGAACTCACTATTAATCATTAAATTATAGTTTTTGTGTCTCTGTTGTCTTCCCTAAAACGCCAAATTATGAATTATTTAATTAACAAACCTGCAAGCTCTGGTTCAAGTCGCGGTTCTCGTTGTTAAAAGCGACGAAACCTTGTCCACCACGGCAGAAGGCGATCTGGTTGTTTCCATTGTCCCACCAGTTTGAGAGCCCAGTGTTGCCGGCTGCGTTCCTGAATGCCACCATCTGGTAGATCTGTCTCCAGCGATGTTCGCACACCCAGCCGTTGCCGCAGCTGTTGTCCTGTAAGATAGAATAGTTTATTGCATATATCCTGTAAATTTGATACAATAAAGTAAATATATGATTGCATAGATATCCTATACATTTCGATGCAATAAATAGATAGGTCATGCTTTAGTGGACACAGAATTAACACATAAATTAATTTATTTAAAAAAAACGATAAAACACGCTTAAACTCATGATATTATTGTAGTGTCACCGATCCTTGGTGTGCAAAGTTTGATTAAAATCTGTCCATTTAAAGTGAGTCTAATTCGAGTCTAAGAGTCGGTTACATACAAACATGTAGGTGCAAATGTACTATTTTTGTAGAGATATCATTATAAAGATTCGTATTTTCGAACGAAATTTATTTCGTTCTTATAACGCTGTTTAAATATATCATATTATTTTTGTATGGTAAGCAGACTCCCGGTGTCAGTCCTGTGTCTGACACCTATCACGGGTCTCATTATATTCCTCTATTCTCATGTAAATAACAATATTGAAATAGAAATAGTCACTTTGATAACTATAATTTTATATCGATCTAAATTTAATATGAATCATAAATTATTTATTAAATTGAACAACTATGAAGTACTTATAGCTAATCTGATTCTGAAAATTGATGTGAAAAAGAAGTTTCGAAGAAAAGATATTTCTAGAACCTAGAAACCGTTTGTATTTGTCATCAAAGTATCGCGTTAATATCATTGTATTTTTTGTGAAGCGTTATATTGTTGCCTTTACCAAGAACTTGAGTAAACAAGCTATTAACAAGATGTTTATTTAAAGACGAACTAAAGTGCTTTTGTTCGGTTTTTTCTTGTACACTAACAAGATTATTAACTGGCAATACACTTACCAAAAATAACTCTACTTGTTATGTTATTATTTTTATAGTGTATACTTTTAGATAGTTATCAAAGCTTTCAATTTATTTATTTAGACAAAGTACATCACGTCTGACTTTAAAAAAAATAAAATTATTCATGTTAAAATGTATTTGTATGTATATTTTTATATAATTTCAACACATAATTGTATTTAGTATATGTTTTTATGTCAAACCTTATGAACTATTTATTACATTGAACAAAAATGCTATCCCTATTATATTATAATATATAGATTATATATAGATATACACACAACACATGTATGTGTATACAGAATTTTAACCATATATTGAAAATACTTACAGAGTTGATGGTCGGCGAACGAATGTTTCCATTAGAATCCATTGGAGGTCCTGCTTCTGTGTCCGTAAAGTGGAAGCTGCTCATTAGCTGAGCAACACCATAAGGATGCGCCAACATGAAGGCAATCGCTCCCTTGTATTGCTTCGGGGTCTTGTGGGTTAGAATGTTACCACCAGCACCGTGACCACGTTGGTTGTCGTGGTTGTCAATGAAGACGAGCGCGTCGTTGGACGCTAGGAGCGACCAGCTTGGACCCCAGTTGGATAGCCATCTGGAATTTCAGGTTTTGTTAAGCTTGGTACGTACAGAAGTAGATTAAAAGATGACTTAATCAATATTAGCACAGAGGACTGACTATAGCTTATTTTAAGAACAGTCTCCTCCAGCTTACTTACTATTTATATTATCTTTAGTAGATAAATTCACATGAAAAGCAGTGATTTTGCTGTTTAAAGACATGAAGATTTTTACATGACAATAGTATCTAGTGCATATATTTTTTAATAATAATAATCTGTACTTCAAGAGCCTATTTTTTCAGTTTCACTGTTATTACTATGTACATGAAAGTAGTAGTAATAACAAACGAAGATTCTAACGACATTTTAAAAACATTTGTTATAAAATTGTGCTTCAAATACATAAATAATATGAAACTAGTGGAATATGTTGTAAAGCACATTAATATTAACCACTGAGTTACAATATAAATAGATATTGTAAATTGAAAGCAATTTATTAATAGAATGAAAACAATTGAAGTATCGGAGAAATGTATTTAGCTTTTGTTTCTATCTAATTGTATTAATTCAAAAAGTAAAAAGAGAGGGAATTGTTATTGATTATAACATTAATTAATCTATTAATAACACTCGGAATTATTGAATTCAGAGAAAAGACTCATTTGTTAGACTGAAATGAAAAATTGGATTTAATATCTTAAACTACAATGCTCTACAATTTTTCATTAGTTCTTCCATTTAACGATAATAAAATGGGAGTAAATCTACTTTTCTGTAATACGACATTTCACTATACCATTATAGATAAATTTCATCAGAGTCATTTGAAAAATTGCCCAATTTTAAAAATTGCTCAAATTAATAGTGCATGTCATTGAAATCTGCAAAATTCCATTGACCGTTCAAATCAAAGCTGAAATCAAAACATACCTAAGTTGATTCTGTCCCCTGAAAGCTCTGCTCAGTTCCATGCCGAATCTGAATTCAGTGACCGCCGCTAGGGGAGTGTACTCATTCCTGCTAATAGCTTCTCCGCCAAGATCAATTACTTCTTGGAAGATGTACGGGCGGGCTCCCTGGGGGAAGCCGTGGCTGGGGTTCAGGTTGTGTAGCCTGTCGTAGATGACGCGCAGGTCTCCGGGCCACATGTGTTTGGCTGCGTCGATTCTGTAGGAATAGGGAAGTTTTGGTAAAAAGTGACGAAATGTTAATATTGTGTTGTTAAAAGTGCGTTAATATTATTGATGATGATATGATTACTATAAAAATAATTTTATAAGGATGTAAAAAATTACGAATACTGCTAATATCTAATGATATGACATATTGAAGAAACCTGTTCTGGAAATACTGAGTGAGAGAACCAAAATTAAACTCAAACTCAAAAGTACACAAAATTATTCCCATCCGCAACAAATAATATCTTAAATTTCATATAAAATAGGTAGATACTTATAAATCAGACAAGTACAAACGAAAAGAAAAAAACCAGATTTGGCTAAGTCTCAGTATGCAGTGTAATTAATTAGGGAATAACAAATTATAGGCTATAATATTTTAGTACCTATTTCGCCATTTAAGTAGCTATATAAATAATTTTACTGCGCCATAATAAATCACAATAGGATCAGTATAAATAATTTTATTGCATCAGAATAAATAGCTCCAACATACCCGCCAATTAATAGCAATCGATCGCTCATGTAACTGAACTATTTACGTCGCCTCTAGGCGTTAAAAATGAAACGAAAATACTACAGATTTAAAAGGTTAAATGTTTCATATAACAGTATGGGACACAAAACACAATAATACATTGTTGAGTTCGTTTCAGCAATATTGAGTTTAAATTTTTAGTGACAATTTTGTGAAATGGCCAATTTGATTCAACGATTTTTATCAAGAGATAACACACACTTTTCAGGATAAAATATCTAAACTTTCTTCACTATTTACTGTAAACGACTTTGATGTTCTTTATAATATCGAAAAAAGGCATGGATATCACATATTATTATTACCTACTCATTCTATTGTAAATAGTAAATACTAATATAATTAAAATATTTTTGTTCCAGATCATGCAAAGAGGTCGACCAGATCAAGATTCATCAACTTCAACTTCAACAAATTCAGCTCAGTTCATTTAAAATATAATTTACTAGCTTTATTCTTTAAAAACTTGTTATACGATTCATTTTAATAATTATTTATTTACCTAATTCAAACTACGTAACATTGGATTGTTGCGTATCACAATATCTTAAACAATGTGCCTTAAAAATAAATCAATTTCACTTAATACAATGTGCTCTACAAAATATAAAACTCTAGTTCCATTAGTATAGTTCTTACCTGAAACCAGCAACACCCATATCAATAAGACGGTTCATGAAACCGACAATCTGTCCCCTCACATATTCAGATCCTTGGTTCAAGTCCTTGAGACCAGACAGCTCGCAGTTACGTACCTTTAAATAATTAATTGACACTTAAAACTTCCATTAGATGATTAGAATTGTAGGATCTAGTTTTAGACTAAGGATCTACTCAATTGTGGCATGGGTAATGGGTATGAAATAGTTCATGCGGACAAGAAGGTCAACTAGATGTCCCAAAAAGTTTAAATATTGAACGTATGGATTTGTAATTACCTACTTAATATGTTTTATGATAGGTACTCATTTTAAATAGATACACGTCAGTAGATAACAATTGTATGTGTTACAAATTGAAATATTATGTGCAAATGATTAATGAATGTATGAAAATTACATAAATAAAGAAAATCTTATACATATTTTATTAACAAATAGGGTCACCAAGCGAACAAACTATCGTATTCAGAAAAATGTAATTACTGAAGGTAGCATGCAATTATCAAACCACGGAGTAATTACTGAGTCTCTCCACTCAGGTCATCTTTTTTTTGCCAGGTAGAAAGAAACTCCTGGAAAATTCTTCATTTTAATGAGACACAATTTTCATTAATATTTAAATTAATTTTTTATATGCTTTATAATGTTGAACCACTGATTATCCAGTTTCTACACAAAACTTGTCAATTGTAAGTATTAAAATACATTTCACCGAAAAAGAAAACGTTTCATATATTCTTGTTTTATTGTCCAGCAAACTACATACATTTACAATGCTATGAATAAAAGAGTAGATTATACGCATCTACGACTTAATATTTCATAGTTATAATTGAAATCCTTATTTTTTAAATTTCATATCCATACCATCCTTATAATTGATATAATAAATGCAAAAGTTGGTTCGTTTGTGTCCCTATTAATGTGATAGGGACACAAACGAACAGCAACAGAGCCATTTATGACATTATGTTTGTTTTTAAAGATAGATTCCTACCTATCTTCAGACAGAAGCTTTCCCAGCTTACTCTATCATATGAACTTAGTACTTACTCTATCAGCACAGCATGCGTAGTCATTTCCACCGATGACGCAATTAGGCCAGTTGAAGTCGTTCCTGCCGTATGGCACGCCAGGGTAATGCCAGTTGCCGAAGTTAGCAGTACTGCCACCGGTACCAACGTTCTCGTTCCACGTTCCTGTCATGTGGTTGATGATGGCGTCTACGTAAATCCTGTTGGTAATATTATTATTAGATACAATTGAATCGGTAGCTATTTATAGCTATAACAAAATACAATAAATAATACGATAATAACAGAGGAGGAATATATTTTAGATTAAGAAGTACATGTAATACATGATCACTTAAGAAGTAATGCATGATTACCCAAGTCCCCCAAGTCGAAGCTATGCGTCTTGAATAAGTATAAATAAAACTTGATTCGTGTGCGAATCAGATTCTACGGCACGTTTTGTTTTTCTAAGAAAAAATATAGCTAAGTTACGTTCATGTTAAACAGTGTTAAATTTATTTATTTCATTTAAAATCAATAATAATCATAATTAATTCACCTCTAGCGAGAAATTGATAATAATCGGCTTAGACTGATCTGCGTAATCCGATAATAATCATTGCTCATCTAGTTTTGAATATAACATTGCTAAATTGTATTTTACAGGAAGTTAAATCTATCATATGAGCCCCTCAATGACAGACGTTAGCAAAAATAGCTTTTAAATTTCCACACGACCTACTTTTCCCTGTGTAACTTTATTAAAAACTGGACGATACCGATCTTACCAATTAGCCCAGAAGTATAAATAGCAAGAGGCAATTTGGGAGAGAATTTATTCAATGAAACACTTTTTTCGTTGTACTAATGTTTAGCTTTGCATTAAGAATTCTGTTAATTATTAACTGTGTGCCTAATGGGTCTTCACATTGCAATTATAGTTTATCTACGTAATGTCGTTTTCAAAATTATATTTTATTAATTAAGCAGTCAAAATGATTACTTTTTCAGACGTCTTCAAAGCTTTAGAGGTGATTTTTTAAATGAATTGCTCCTTACCTAACACCGGCGTTATTACAGCGACGGACCATGTCTCTGAATTGTTGCTCATTGCCAGACCGTGTGACCAGATGGTATGAAATAGGCTGGTAGCGTTCCCACCATGGGCGGTTCCTAGACCAAATCACCAAGTTTTCATTTGGGGGAGAGATCTGTGAATAAGAAATTAAATTAATGGTAGCAATTATTTTTGCAGTATCAAAAACATAACAGAAGTAGTAACGCCAAGCAAATAATATTATCGCATATTTTAGATATACGTAGATAAAAATGAAACTTTTAATAAATTTTATAATGTTATAAATTTGGACAATCCTAATCTAGATTCTTTATTTCGATTTAAAATAATTGATGATCTCTGACTCATCTAGATTGGATAAAAAATATTTTGCACCTGGATGGAATCGTATAATATCTAACAATGTTCTAACATTGTATTGAACAAGACGAATATAATAAATGCTTATACAAAGTACCTACTCCAAAATAAAGCGATTATTCTCTAATCAAAAGCACTTATCGATACTAAGAAAATCGAATAAAATCGATGTCTGTAGTTTTTCACCCATATAATCAGATGAACAGATATAATTTGGAACTTCGAGATAAATTAGGGACAGATGACAAATTAATGTGGAGAACTCATTAGACATAGACATACTTTTATTTACTTTTGTACTGAAATACTTGAATAGTCCATCTTATACTTTATGAAACACTAGCTGTGCCGCGCGGTTTCACCCGCATTACTCCGCCCCTGTTGGTTTGCATGATGATATATAGCCTATATTACTCGTGGATAATGTAGCTTTCGAATGGTGAAAGAATTTTTAAAATCGGTCCAGTAGTTTATGAACAAACATTACAATCAAACAAACAAAGTTTTCTTCTTTATAATATTAGTGTAGATGTATTATAAATGAAAAAATAAAACTATTGAATTCTTTCATGGCTTTATAAATACAATGTAAGTAAAAGAGAATAAAAAGTAATCTATCTATATGCAAATCTATTTTCAAATCTATTCAAACACTCTAAAGCCAATATACACTGACCCTCACTAAAAAAATCAATCGCTATCATAACATTGTTTACACAAGCAAAAAATATCTCAACATATTTCCATGGAAAATATACCAGACATTACAAGACCAAACAACGCGTATAACACTAATTAATAATTTAATTCTATTCGTAATTTGAAGAACTTGAGTCGGTGTTAAGCTTAAGAAATACGGTTGAATAATTGACTTAAGAAGATGTCGGCTCGAGATTAATTCACGCCGTAAACAAGAAACTTTGCTCGCTAAACAAACATTACCTATAAAACAAGTTATTATTTTGAATTTGATAAACTCAAATATTAATCAACTGTAATGATCGATCGGTCTTTTAAATTATTTAACAAGATATATCAGTTCACGTATTTCTTAATAATTATTTATTCACTGCTCTACCTAGAGAAAAAAAAATTTGTGTGGTTTTATGAAACCACGGTAAAAGTGAAACTGTTCGAACGGTTCCGAACACTGCTTTGTGTAGCGCATGTCGCGTGTCGGTCGGCTGCCGAGTAGGTATAACTACTCGGCAGCCGCGATACACGCGACATGCGCTACACAGACCAAAAAGTTTGAGACGATGTAATAAAAGTTTCACTTTAAAAAACAAGTCTTTTTCGCGTAATTTTTGTGAAACTTAGATCATTAACTAAATTAAGATCATTAAAATCACAATTAAAATAAATAATTTGTAGTTTACCAAGGGTGACAAGTTCAGTTGAATGCAACACGATTTCATAGTATAATACCCGGTGTTAATAATATTTATAGACTCAGTTTAAATTACTTAAATTAGATATTTTGTATTTGTTAAAATAAAACTCAATTCTAAAAATAGAAGTACAATATTTTATAGCTTTCTCATACGAGTCTTTAGTTACTCATTATAAGTAGGAAATATCTTTGATTGCTCGTCGTATTAAATTTCTAAACAAAGAGAGGGAAAGAGCTTTAGATTACCCGCGGAAGAAGATTATCTTATGTGGGCGTAATATTATAAATTATTATAGTACTATTACTATAGTTATAATAATATTTTATTATCGAAAATTGTGATAAAGCCACCCGTGAAAATAATTTCGATTGTTTATTAAACATTTTTTAACTTATCTAATCATTAAAATGTAGGGAAATGAAATTACTTACTAATTTATATCGCGTCAATTATCTAGATAGTCCAAATTATTGATAAATAATAAATATATGCGGATGTGTTTAAATAAAGATTCAAAATGATCGATAGAGTACCGCGATTGTATATATTAAATAAGTTGTGTATCAACATACCAACTATAAGTAGCGATGATAGTTATTAATATTAAAAAAAAGTAATGAAAGGGGATTCATTTGACCATCAATATAAAAATATTATTGACAAAAATTAATTACCCATACTATAACGAAGGTTATTTTTTATATTAATTTTCCAATACACATTTAGCAACCTCTACGATGTTTCTTAGTTCCTAACATATTTTTGAAGCGTGATTCAACGAAGTCAGAAAATTGTTACAAATTAGAACAAAAAAAAATCAACCAACACCAAAAACATTTACAAATTAGGACAAACCTGGATACCACCAAAGCCGCGTGGACCGAGGAACCTCTCGCACTCAGCGGCGATGTCGTTCCACTTCCACTCGAAGAGGTGGACCATGGTCGTCCTGCCAGATGCAAAGTGCGGGTTCTTGTATGCCAGCACCGCTGTCGCGGCAGAGAGCAGGAGGATGTAGCGAAACATCCTGGCAACTGGAAGAAAAAATAAATGAGAAAAAGTTTTAAAGGGTTAGGTATAGGTATTTTAGACGACTCTACTTGTATTATAAACGATAATTGACAAAAAATGTTAAAACGTTTCATTTAGACGACTCTACTTGAAAATTATTTTACATTTAAACGACTCTTCACTCTACTTATGTTTAAATTATTATACATAATATAGTATAAACTATAAAGTATCAACTAGAAATATTGTGAAAATGATCCTCTCTCTTGTTTGTTTTTCATGCTAGAACCATGGAATTGAAACTTGGAGTAAATAAATTAAAAATAAATTCTTGGAGTCAGAGGATGGTATCTCATGAAAACAAGTCTAAAGAATGGTTAGTTAAAGTTCATGCAGTTCTATACTGATAGCTGACTTTGCAAACTTTCTTTCCATATAAATAAGTATAGACATTATTCGAAATAATGAATGAAAGAGGAATAAAATAACCAAATCAAAGGAGGTTAAAATAATTTAAAATAAAACATTGATAAATAGAAGGCTTTCATAAAATAGTAAGAGCTTTGAACGTAGTGTAATATTAAAGTTTACGTTTTATGACCTCGTTAAAAGAGTATTTATATTTACAGTAGGTATGTTAATAAGCAATTCTTATGTATGCAAACGTAAAGCGATAAATTTTAATCGTATTCCGATTTATACTGAAATAAATATCAACAAATAAATTATACATTCCTACCCTCTAGGTGGATTGATTTGTAAGCCATTACATGCGGTACGTTTGGCACGCAACAGATATATATAAAAAATATATATATTGAACAAGGTTCCTTACATCATAATAATATGTATAGACCCCAGACTCCCAATATAGCTTTCGCTGTATTTCAGGAGTCTGTGCCTTCCCGATACATTACATCATTTGTATATTTAAGAACAAAGCAATTAAAAATTTTATTTTGACTTTCGTTAAAAAAAAATTTAAGACCAATGTCAAAAAAAATTTCATCCGGTAATACAAATGTTTCACACCAAAGAAAAAGAAGAAGAAAATATTCACATAAGCAGAGAATAAGTAATAAAGATAAATAAAAAATGAAAATCTTACCTTTACACTACCCTACGTGTTTTTAAAATAATTAAGAATTATCTGAGGCCTCCTGCTGAGATATTCCTTATATAGGCAATGTATTGAATTAATCTATGTGCGATAATTAAAAAGATAATACATATATACTGTATAATCTTTGCAGCGTAGGTATAATCCGACATATTTGATTAACTTCCCTATAAACAACAATAATGCTAGCAAATCAGAGGTCAATGAATCATAATGCCATTTTGGGCTAAATAATAATACCTACCTACTAGAATTAGAGAGGTAGGTACATCAAAATAATTAATTTTGGATATTGCTTTTTGGATCAATAATATTTTGAAAACGTTACTACTGGAAGATCCTGGATTAAAATAAACCCATTGAGCCCCGAATGGCCCGATCGGTCCACGACACAATAGATTTTCTATTGTGTCTGTGATTCTGGGGCCTGAGTTATTAAGATACATAGGAATTGGACTGAGGACTTTTCCGTATGATTAATGTGTAGGTATTTAAACATATTTTTTTTTAAAGTTGTATACATACATACATAAGAAATATACTGCCACAAATAATATTTATTATAATAATAGGTACTTTACTGCAATACTGCGAAAAGGACTTATTTTCAATACAGAGAAAATTGTGAGATTAAACTAAATACCTACTGTTAACGTCACTGATTATAAATAATTAATTATTAACACTTTTGTCCCATTACATAATATATTATTGCAAAAACATCAGATTGGAGGGCACTCAACAACAATCAACAATCCAATAATATAGACATTTATGATTTAACTAGCGGTCCACCCCGGCTTCGCCCGTGGTACATATTTACGTTTTCTCTACATAAGAACCATCCTCGTACTTCAAGGAATATAATAAAAAAAGAATTATGGAAATCGGTTCAGCCGTTCTCGAGTTATGCGCTTACCAACACATTTTGCGATTCATTTTTATATATAAGAAGATTAAAATATAACTGCTTACGAACTTATGATAGTGAGTCTATGTAATTTATATAATCATACATGTATGCTAAGCTTGTATGTATCGTACAACTAATTTTAATTAATTTTATTTACAGTAATATAATATTATCTATCATTACTACTCAGGCCAAAATGTAAATACAATACCTAGGTATCTAAAGGAATACAATAAATGACTTGCATGCATAATTTTAGCCAACTATTTTACATACCTAATGATTTAAGGGAAAAATCACATACTTACCCATTCAACTCTATCTCACTCAGTACGGATAAATAAGGAACTATTCGTAACAACTCCTTATCACAGCTGTTGTATACAGCTATATTTGTGACTCAATACAAGTCTATCCGTAAACAATAATAATTACAGAATATCAAGACATGTTAATATTGCACAAAGTACATACTACATATGGCTACTAACTTTACTTCAACTAATTACGTATATACCGTTACAATTGAAATTTGCAAGGCATAACTATCTTTTGAACTTAAGTACAAAGCATTGTTCGTCACGATATGAAACTATTTACAATCACAAAGGACTGGAATACCGAATAGCCATAATATACTAGACAATAGGTATCAATCATCCTTTTACAATAATATCTAATTACTTGAACAAACAACTCGATTATAAAGTCTGGACAGTGTTCAATTATGTCTACGGTTTCTAAATTGAGTCTTACAAATCTTTCAACGCCTTAATCTCTGTTGAACAAGTGATGGATTAAATCTTCAAAGACACTTCATTTAAACGCAGCGCGAATGAAATGAACAAGTTGATAAATGTCTATGGTATTCAGTTCATAAGGAAAGGAAGATAGTAAGTATAGATACCAAGTAAATTGGAATTGGAAAACCTCTTCTTTTAAAATTTCAGGATTTTGTTAATTACGAAACAGCATATTATTCACATAATATATCAATAAATAATTTTATGCATTGTCAATTAAATAGCAAGATTGAATAGGTAATTGACTATTTTAAAGCCCGATGCAGTAACGATGGGCTATAAGTTTAGGTACATTTCAGGGAGTGTGTGCGAAAGGGCTGGACTTGGCCTGACAAAGTTGAAAGTACCAAAAAAAAAGTAGGTAATTTAATATTTACTCATTGAGCAACATGTGTCGTATTAGATAAACTTAAGACAAATCACTGAACTAAAAACGATTACGTAGGTACTTAGCGAGTGGCTAGCTGAGTCCATTTATTCTTTGTTAAAACGTGTATAAATAGACAACAAATAGCAAGGTTGTCGGGTACAAAGTTTATCTTTCCAAATTGATTGAACATGATTCGAAGATTTTGGTGCAAGTCACTTTTAAATCACTTAGGCTAAAGACCCTTCAGTGTCTTTATTTTCTCAATTTTTCACAGCCCTCGTAAAATGTTATTTTATTACGTGATAAGAATATCTACATATTTACTGCGAACTGTGGATCTTGTAGTACGAATATTTGGCATTCAATAATGCTTGTAAAATCAAAAATGATGAATTTAAGCGATTACTTAGGTACCTATTCAAAAAAAATCGAAGCGATATAATTTTATAGATTTACAACTAAGGTGTTTTTTCTGAGATTATTCATTTTAAACATATGTAGTGTGTCAGTATTAAAACATTGCAAGAAAAATAATTAGTAGGTATGTTTAAAAAAACATACCTACTACATAATTATTTTTCTTTAAATCAGATTAGGTATCAAAGGTGCCAAGGTAGTTGAAATGTCTTGCCGAATCCATAGTAGGAACTTATTTGTATATTTGTTATTGATTCTAAATCAATCATAAATAATAATGATTTGATTCAAAATATAATCCTATTGCACTGGATATCCTGGTTTAATATTAAAAATTGAGTAGGTACAATGAGATAGATAAATTGCTAAAATAATAAAATAAATCATAACAAGTTTTGGATGCATATGCGTCGATAAAAGATAATACAATTAATTATTGGGCTTGGCCAGATAATAATTAAATGCAAATCTCCAGTATGTTCTGTTGCCGTGGAATTAAAAATTACTTATAATAAGGTACTTATAAGTACGGTTATCATTTTTTGGTCCAATCTTACTTAATCACCTGATGTTATTTTTAATAGTAATTAATCCCAAATCCGTAGATAATATAAAATTTTATCAGAATCCTACCTTTTGGCAATTGTTTTGGCATGTGTCGTTTGTTCTATGCAATGTTTTAATACTGAACAAAACTGAATACGAGTTTTCGTTTATACTAAAAGATGACGAAAGAATGCTCTTGCTCTAGCTCTAGCTCTATTTTCGTTTGATGTGTATACTGTATGCACCGTTAGATTGTAAAAATTGTTAGATTTTGATCTAGCTCGCGAGTCGCAAGATTGTTATCAGCCTAGAAATTGTTATCCGTGACATTTGCTTTAGTTTTGTTCGATTACAAGGCGAATACATAGCAGCTATGTATTATGCCAAGAATTTTCTTCTCCCAGCGCGGCGTCGGTCAGGCGCAGGTTGCGTTTCGACGCATTTATTCTTCTCTATGTAGTAGAAAAGAAACCATATCAATTGTCAACTTCGCAATTCAACGGTTTGACATTGATAGATTATTATTTTCTCGAAAACAATGCATTAAATTATAAGCAGTATGTTATTCATAGGTTACACGCTCAGTCTGGCGTCAGTTCAGTCCATCAGTTTGATCCGGCGACTGATGCCAGAATGATGGATGAAAAACACGGTATATTCTGAACCATCAGTCTGTCAGTTAACCGGTTAGACCATAGAGATCTAGAGAGATGCCAATCGCTTGCGCTGAGTACGAAACCGTGTCTCATAAAAAATTTACGCACACAACTGCAGTAAACAAAATCAACACAATACTTCGCGTTGTGTGCGTGTCATCACACAAAAATATGAGAGCGACTATTCGTTCGCACACTAGATTGTAAGTGACGTACGTATATGTCTTACGGACTCGCGGGAATCTCAAAAGGTGTTTACAATTTAATAGCGACACAGTATATTATACTCTCTTTAGGTTCTGTTTTTGTCTTAAAGGGTAGGCTATGGGCTTCTTTAATGTTTCGTTTGTGTTTTTGACCATGTTTTTTCAATAATATTATTATGTTGTATCTAAATATAAAATCTGTATATTATTTAGACATTTTGTCTAATATATGTTGTATATATAATACTGTTACAATTTGTTAAACGAACATTATGACAGGATGAAAAAAAACACAAATTTATATTTTAAAAGTATATTAAATATAAAATACAATCTTATAACATTACTGTTGTATCTTAAGCTATGACTAACACCATACTTTGAAGGAAGTTGCACCTCGCCTGTGACTTATTAATATTATGCAGACTTATATAAAATTAACAATCTTAATATCTTAATACTATTATAAAGGCGAAAGTTTGTAAGGATGTATGGATGTATGGATGTATGGATGTATGGATGTATGGATGTTTGTTACTCTTTCACGTAAAAACTACAGAACCGATTACAATGAAATTTAGCACACATATAGAGGGTAACTTGGATTAACACATAGGATAGGTTTTATCCCGGAAATCCCGCGGGAACGGGAACGATGCGGGTTTTCCTTTGAAAACGCGGGCGAAGCCGCGGGCGGAAATCTAGTTACTTAATATTCGAAGTTAAATAATAATCCATATAAAATATCCATATCCAATAATTAAATTTGCAGATAAAGTTAAATTAAAATCTACTAAACTTACAAATCCATTTGTTTAACATAGAAAATAAACTTTTTAAACGCACTGGAGTTAATTTGGATGGAATATTTCGAAAAATGTGATTTGGAGGATCATTGAAGTGAAACTTCTTTATCGGGGGTGGGCAAAAATTTTGTGAGACATTTTTTGCGTTACGCCGCGCGCGTTACATTTTTTGCGTTACGCCGCGCGCGTTACATTTTTGCGTTACGCCGTACTCGTGACATTTTTTTCTTATCCCTACCACGCGTGATTCGACGTATACTTTCTCCAGCGGAGTAGGGATATCGTATCGTTTTAACGTACGTCCTACCACTTTACTTGACCGTTTTTCTATTGCACTCGTATTTATTTCCAACGCTCTATGGTGACGTGATAATATTATATTAAAGTGATCAGCACAATCAAAGTGTTTATTTTAATTATTCTAATTCCAGTGAATTTAAAAAAAAAGTAAGTAATTACATATCTTTTTCTAATACTTAGGTGTAATTATGGTATTTATTTTTCTAAGTTATTTAAAATTAACCTCACTTTTTGATTGTATTTTTCAATTTTTTCAATTTTATTATAATATGTATAGATACACTAGCACGTGGGTGGAATTATGTATAAATTTTTTCTAATACTTGAATGTTATTGTGGTACATATTTATTTTTCTAATTCTAAAATATTTACAGTTATTCTCAGTTTATGATTGAATTTTTTAAAACACCAACACGTGGGCGTGATCATGTTATTTATTTTTCAAGTTATTTAAGCTTAACCTCTGTCTTAATATGTACATATATTATGTACTATGTGCGTCATTAATTTCTGACTGTTTCGAGATTTGATGCAAAATAAAACAGTGTGTAAATAAAATTAAACAATTGAGTAAAAGTATAATTTCATAGATAACACGTTGAGAATTTCCCTGTATAAATATATATACATATCTTGTATAAATACATACATAATATGCCTATAGATCTTTACTCAATTGTTTTATTTTATTGATTTTTTACAAATTTTATTTACACACTATTTTATTTTGCACCAAATTTCGAAACAGTCAGAAATTAATGACGCACATATTATATTATATACGTTTTAATATAGAATATTTTTTATTTTACAACCTTTACAACTCGATCATTAGGAATTTATTACCTCTATTGTTCGAACAAAAATAAGTTACCGACTTTAAGAACGTGCCGACAATGTAAGTACACAATTGTTTCTTAGAAAACATTTTAGGAGTATACGATAATAAATCTATGACTCACGTAAACACGTGTTTGCTTGATTGGTGTCAGGTGTTCAATTATAATTTTATGAATTCAAAATTTATAAGAATAAACCTCAAACTCTCTGTCCAATCAAAATCCGCCTAAGTCGAAATCTTTATAAGCTGAAAACGGCAGTGGCCGGCGTAAATATTCAAATAGGTAGCGAGGAGCGAAGCGACGAGCATCTTAGGTTAACTTTT
>CAJQZN010021432.1:8350-21742 GCA_907164685.1 Colias eurytheme
ACCGCTAACATCTATGGGTAAAGGACTTAGTAAGTATGTATGGGGCAAAGTTTAAGTATGTATGGGGAGAGTTTATGTATTGGGCAGAGTTTATGTATGGGGCAGAGTAGGGCATGCACCCGGGTTTACCCGGTTCCGAAAAACCCGGGTAAACCCGGGTTTTTTGATGATCTTGAGAACCGGGTCTGAATAGTATGAAACCCGGTTCTCCCGGTTCCGACCAAAATATTAAAATATAAAGTATTATTTATATTTTACTGCATTATTTTAACAAATTTACTGTATCTGGCAACGTCAGACTCACGTGCATCGCGAATTTTCGTGCCACGCCTCAAACGTGGCTCCGATTGGTTGTCTAACCTTAGATGCTATAAGTTTCCTACGGTTGTATTACCAAAAAAATTAGGCTTCGAAAATGACAAAAATTAGGCTACAGAAATATTTTTATTAGATTTCTCGTGAATTTGAAAAGCTGTTAATTTTACTGATTCATATTTAATGATCCAGTCATGTTTTTGTTTTTGGTATCAAGCTGAAATTTATATCGAATACTCAAGTCTTCGGTCCCTTTTATGTGAAAAAGTCGAACTCACAAGCCAACGCATCAAAAGATACAGCCGTAAATGCTGAAAATTTTCGAAAATTTCGACATTCGCATGGGACTCAAAACCTACAGCTGGGTACTTTTCATGTTTTTATGTGATATTATGATAACAAGAGCGCCGAGACAACCGTCAAAACGCTAAGGAATAGAATACGCTATCGATACAAATTGACATAAGCGTATGATGTTTTGCCTAAGGATTCGGTCACACTACCAACGACGACGACGACCACGAACAAAATTTTCATCCAGTCGAAATTAAATAAATTGTGCAAAACACAATTAAAAAAATTTTTTCGAGATCAATGGATAAAAAAATAGGTTTTTCGTAGAAACGGTAGTTTACCTTTTTTATAGCTATAATTTTATGATGTACAATTTTGGTTCCAGGTGATTGTATGATAAACTTACCGTCTCGGCGAAAATCGCAAAAAAAAATTTTTTCCGAGTACCTACCGTAATGACGGGAGATTTAAATATTTTATTTTGAATAAATTTTGGCAAGATTTGAATTTTGGTCGTGGTCGTCATCGTCGTTGGTAGTGTGACCGAACCATTACCAAAATATCATGAGCTTATGTCAATAATTAGCGTTAGCAATTTCTATTCCTCGGCGATACTGACGTTTGACTAAGGGCCAAGGTACTTTTATAAGACTGATAAATAAAGAGAAGTATTGAAATTTTGTTTCTTTATTAATTTAATAAAATAAGACACAAGCCGCGTAAAATAAAGGCCTATCAGGTACTTTTACAGTTACTTTTGTTTAATTTCGTATTTTTTCCGAAGTATTATAAAAGAACCGGGTAACCCGGTTCTACCCGGTTCTGAGCTCGATTTGGAACCGGGTTTCAAAAACTTGGAACCGGATCCGGTTCTGCATGCCCTAGGGCAGAGTTTATGTATGGGGCAGAGTTAAAGTATGTATGGGGCAGAGTTTAAGTATGTATGGGGCAGAGTTTAAGTATGTATGGGGCAAAGTTTTGTTTGTATGGAATATGAGTGTGTATGCCGTTGTATAGCAAATAAAGTCGCCCATGTATATGACGGCCAAAATACGTGCAGATACATCATAATATTAATAGGAAGTTGCTACAGAAAATTACACAGAAATCTCTGATACTAATTACACAAAGATTTCTGTGTGATTTTCTGTGGCCGATACATTATAGTTTATAATTAATATAATGTATAGTCTGTCCACTATAAGAATTGCTTTTTGACAGCTCGACGGGTGATACCAGAAGTGATGTTCAAAAGATTATCGATTGTGATACCATTTAAATTATAAATTCAAAATATTATCATAAATCGAATCAGGTACGTAAATATTAATTACAACGTAAACGTACTAATAAGATATGTAATAATAATACCACATATCTATGCATTGTACGTTAAAACTAAACTAAACTAATATTTTATTTTTTATTGGTTTCTATCTTACAATTTGGTTGTCTTTACGTTTAAATTATATAACATAATAGAAGAGTTTTTCTGTATCGGATATATTTTACAGAGTATTTCTATCGATTATTATAATCTATCGACCCATCATTGAATAATTCTGTGTAGACATCACTAAGTGGGCGGAACCTGTCCATGAAGAACGATAATTATTTGTATGACATTTTAACATAGACAATACAATCCTTCATAGGCGTGCAGCTGTCAAAAAGCAAATAATATAATGGACAGAGTATAGACAAATAATATATTCTAGAGGTGTAGTAAAATTAGTTATTTCAATTATACATATTATGATTATATTTCAAGTCTTAGCCTACATCTTTCACTTTTTTTACTAATTATTGAATGAAATCAGCATATTTTTGTGAAAGTGAAACACACACAACTCATATAAATAAACTTTAAATTAAAACATAATTCTTTATTAAACCAACTAACCTGAGAGATGACATAAAGATTAGAGACGAGAGCAGATTGCAAGATGATAGGTATGTTAGAGGTGTAGAACAGCTTGATTGGGTATGACGAGTACTGGCCACGGTAGCGGGCAGACTTGATTGGTAGATCCACTCTGAAGCCCTGCACAAATAAACATAATAATTGTAGGTATACAAATGTTTTTTTTTTTTATAAATATTGTTTGATCTAACCAATTTATATTTCCCCTGTAATAGTAAAGGGGTATCATTTAATCTATCACCAATTTAATTAGTTTTGTGTTTCTTAAATACAGTGTAAACTCTATATAACGACACTCCATTTAACGTCAAACTCCGTATAACGTCAAGATTTCTCGACTTTGGTTGGTTTATATTGTTGTCTATACAATAATACACTCCATATAGCATCACGCTCACTCTAATTAACGACCACAATAAGACATTACAACTAGGAACTAGGACTAGGAAGTACTGACTAAGTTGCCGAAATCAATGAAAATGTAGTTGTTTACATTCTTTTTTACTGACATACCGAAGATTCTCAGAAATGCAGTCGTAGAAAAATAAAGAAAAAATTCTGCATGCCGAAGAAGATGGACGATCTGCCAAAAAATTGAAGAAACCTCAATATGAAGACCTTGATCAAGCGATGATAACATGGTTTCATAGGCAATGTCAAAATAATATTCCTGTCTCTGGACCAATCATGCAATTTTCCCTTTCTCTCCATTTAACGACCACTCTCTATAACGTCGAAAAATGCACGGTCCCTTAAGTGACGTTATATAGAGTTTACACTGTAATAGGGTTTGTCCTCAAAATAGTAGATCTGTCACCAAAATGTAGTCACCAAACAATGCAAAATCAGTTCCACAATAAATCACCTAAAATCCTGAGATATAAGGTCTAGTACCAAATAAATGTTTTTATATGTATTATAATAGGTGTGTCCTAATAAGTATTTAAGCAAACTAATTTAAAGAGATCACCAATAAATCATATTATGTTACTAGAAAATTGCATTAAGTTCAAATAAAAAATTAGGGTTGTCATCATCGTTTCAACCAAAAGATTCTGCTACCTTACTAGACTCCCAAGGCTCTAAATTTCCACTGGTAGTATAAATTATATTTAAATTTAGCAGAGTAGTAAATAAAACAATTAAAGTCAAAATAATCAATATTTATTGTTTAAAATAATTACCACTGAACAATCAGCGCTGGTTTAAAATAGCTGGCTTATGGCTAGCAGAATAGAAGATAAAACACTTAATTAAAGTTAAAATAATCAATATTTATTCTTAATTTTTAAAGCGCGCCAATTTGTCTCCGCCCCTTTGATCATTTTTTCATTAAAATTATAAATTGATGTATTAAATTGGTAACGAATACTATTAATTTCATATCTGAACGAAATAAAATGTTACTACTGTATTGGTGACAAAATATCAAATAAAAAGGAGTCGCAGTCAGGGATCGATAATCGATTTATTTGGTGACAGATCTACCATTCTGAGCACAGAGCTATTATTTAAGTAACAAAACTGTTATTATAAGAACGAAGTTTATATTCATGTAATGCAATATAATTTTATTGGTTATCGATCTCTTATTTAACACATATATTAACATTAATTTGATAATTGATACCTGGGAACAATTTTTGTTTATCTGAGAACGAAAATATTTCGTGGTGATAGATCTATTTATTAGGTGATACAACTTGATGACAAATATAAATTTTGGTGATAGAAAATATAGTTCCCATAGTAAAGTAGTAGAAATCCCATGAAAAACCTTTAAATTTTTCTGAAAATAGTAGTGATATATTTTTAAATTTATAGTAAACTAGCGGTCCGCCCCGGCTTCGCCCGTGGTACATATTTACGTTTTCTCTGCATAAAAACCATCCTCGTACTTCAAGGAATATAATAAAAAAAGAATTATCGAAATCGGTTCAGCCGTTCTCGAGTTATGCGCTTACCAACACATTTTGCGATTCATTTTTATATATAAGATAAGACTTATCTCAATACAAACAAGTTCTAAATTATTTAGTCTTGAATTTTTATTAATAAATTAAGGTGAAACTATTTTTAGAAATTGTTCAAATACTTATTAATTTATTATTTTGTTTTATTTGAATTCATAAATATGTTGAATATAATGTTATTTACATAAGATAGTGATTACTGTTATTACTTAATGTTCACTAATGAACTTCTGACTAACTTTCATTATTTCAGGATTAACTATTTAAATAATCTAATTATCTATGATTAAAAAATAATTTTGCTACCAAACAAATGCGATTACATGGAAAACATATGATCATAAATCTTCCTTGTTTCTATTTCAAGTCTTTTAATATGATTTTTATCATAAAATATCAAATAAGATATTTAATCTCATATATTTAAAAAAATCGGATCATAAACACCATGAAAACCTATAATAGAAAAAAAAAGTTTACAATAACTCTCACCTGGAAGTATATGACTATAGCGAACACTAGTACGGTAGCGAGCAAGTTCATCAAGTTGGGAAGGTTTTGGCGATAGAAAGCCTCGCGTAGAGCCCTGACTTTGTCTGGTCGAGTGGCCAATAAGTGGAATAGAGCAATGACTGCACCTTCGAACTCTGTACCACGGCCTGTTAGAAAGAGCGGAAATTTAAGACATATGCTATAGGTAACATGAAAATTTGAGTAATTTTTTTTTGTTCTTATAAGATTTTTTTTTAGATGAGATAAGTATAAGAGAAATTGAATTTTACTTAACATTGTGCATGTTGTAACAATATATAAGCTATTAATAGAAAACGCTGCATTTAGAACAGACAAAAAAAAAACATTTAAATAAATTATGCATAAGTTAAAAAATTATAATAATTAATTATGCAAAACTTGATATACAAGACAAATAAATTACAAACAACTGAGTATAAAAACAAATACATACCAGTGTTAACAGTAGCGGGGGAGAATGCCTTCCACACAATGGTTTCACAGATGTTTGTGGCAATGAACAGGGAAATACCGGAGCCAAGACCATATCCTACAAAACAATTTGAATTTTAATAAAAAAAGTCATAATTATTACTCTTTTTGTCACATCTTTTATTGAATTTTACAAAAGACAAACAAAAATGTGATCAATTACCGGACAACAACCAGAAATTATTAATATAAAACAAGAAAATCAAAATAGAACAAGTTAACAGTACTTAATCCCTATGTCAAAACACAAAATTTCTACAACGGGACTGCCCTTCATAGAAATTTTGAGTACAGTATAGTAATATTTTTATACACATCTTTTTAACATTAGAATATATGTACATATTTTATGAAATTCAGATTATATTAAGTATCAGTTACAAGACCTATAATGCATACAAAGTTAATATGGAATTGTATACAAATATTGCACTCTTTCATTTTATACTAAGGGCTGATTTTTCAATCCTTGGTTAAAACTTATTCGTCAAATAATGTATATTTTTATTTATTTATTTTATTTATTTATTTTGCATACAATTTGGATATCGCAGATCCATATTTTGTTAGTAAAATAAAATTTTTAAATTTTGTCGAAGTTAGTAATACAAACCTTTTTGCAAAAGTTCGTCAAGCAGCAACACAATGAGACCAGCAACAAACAGCTGTATGATAATGAGCAGACAGACACCAGCGCCAATCTCGCTCGGCTCTCCGTACATGCCAGTCATGACATACACAATCGCTTGACCGATTGTGATCACCATGCCAAATACTGTGGGGATAACACTTGATTAGTGATCATACAATTATGAAATACATATGTTAGAAACAAATCCCCAACAGGCAACCCAAACCGAGGGGGTGGTTATAAAAATGAGTTGAATAGCGGTTTTGATAATTTGTATTTGGCTCTCGGACGTAACAGTTGTTTTGGTTGTGTTTAGTCATGTTAATTATTTAAAACAACTTTCTATGAGAATATCGATAGGATAGTTTTAGATTTTTAATGTTGTACAATTTATCTTAATTTGTTATTGTTAAAAGCTGTTAAATGTTCATAGAATTAATCCTGTTTAAGAATTGTATATAAAAATTATAGATTATAAATAAAAAGAAATAGTTAATACTTGCTTGTATCTCACAAAAATCATATCAGTTTGAGATAACAGGCTAAAGATATACCCATGAAAATATAAAACAGATTTGACATTTGTTAAAAATTATTACCAATTTGTAAAATTACTCTTACATTTTTGTGCTCCATTAAACAGAGCCCTGTCTTTTGGTGTGTCGCCAACTTCGATAATTTTAGCTCCTGCTAACAGTTGCATGATGAGGCCTGAGGTCACAATCGGTGAGATTCCAAGTTCCATGAGTGTTCCTCTGTTGGAGGCCAGAATAACACGAATCCAGTAGAAGGGATCTGCACTGTCCGAAGACATAATACCAAACAGTGGTATCTGGAAATATGGTTGTGTGAATATTTGCTGTTATATTTCAATCAATGATTATTAAATACATTTTTTCTTCATTTGATTCCTTTTAAATAAAACAAATTAAGCATTTTAATTTATGAATAGCTGATGTTTCCCAAATAGAGATTATCAGTAACAATATTGTAACAGAATTAATTGACACAACATATGTTTTAATTTTCAATATTGTTTTAGTACATTAATAACAGTTGAGATAATTATAAGCTTAAACCTGAAACAAGTTCATAAGGGAAAAGAAAAATTAGGTAATGTAGGTTAATCTTATGCTTACCTGGCAGCATACTAAGAAAATAAATAGAGTGATTGCAGTCCATAATACTTTTTCTCTAAATTGAATCTGTAAAAGAAAACGTTATTCATATTAGGGCCTTTTGTGGACGTCACGAATTTACAGTTACTCTAAATTTGATAAGTGAGGTTACTTTCACTTTCTTAATTGATTTATATGGAGTTATTTATTAGAATTATTTACGAAATAGATAACTACTAACAGATTTAGTAATGAAAAATGAATTTATAAGGTAATTCAAAGGGTACATCAAAAATAACTCAATATTAATGATCGACATACCTTCCTCTCCGGTTTCGCTATTTCTGGTAATATACTGCAGAACGGCTTTATAACTTCAAGGAATTTTACTGAAAAGTAACAAAAACTTATTATTGCACACAGTTTAACACACCAAACGGGATAAATTCTCGTATCACAAAATATATATAATACGTGTCTTATTTTTGGCAACAAATTTTAATTAATTTAAAGTAATACTCACTTCCCATTTTGATTTATTGTGTTTTAACTATCCTAACTAAAAAAATAACTGATCTAATCGATCAAAACCATTCAACTTTTGTTCAATAATAAGACTCCAACTGGACTTTTACGAAAATGAACCTGCGCAACGCCGCCAGCGAACCGTCCACAAATGACACGTCCACAACGTCATGTCACGTGACCTGTGATGTTGGCGTAAAACGTACAGAGTCTCTAAAATATGTAAGAAATAACAGATATAAAATACAGCTACATTTTTGCACAATTTTCTCATTTGATTTTTTTATTCTAGTATTGATTTAAATATCTCAATTACGAAGGCCTGAAAAAAGAAAACATTGGGCTACCTGCAAAATATCGTATTTGAAGTTTATGTAAAAGTTAAAAGTTGCACAAACGCACAGTTATTATTATATTTCTTTATTTTTACATATTAATTGTTTTAAAGAATCTAGACATGAACGAATAATTTTACTCAAATTCATTATTTATTATATTTCTTGTGGTACTGGAAAAGTCTTCGAAAAGTTATCTTCTATGTATGTTCATCAATTATCATAATATAATGGGGTTTGGTATTAAGGCCAACCCCTTAAAATATATTATGTACACAGTACATACCTAGAAGTTTTTTTAAAACAGATTTTGAACATTTTTTTAATCTATTGTCTTATTCACAGAACGTCAAGTACTCTTTTTTTTGTATATTAGCAACTCGACAATTTAACTACCTTCACTCGGAGCAATTAACAGCTCACCTATCAAATTATGATGAACTTTTGTCTGCTGTCAATTGTCATACTCAAATCTCAATTTATAATCAATTCAACTGACATATTTTGAGTGTATAACAAATCGGTATTTGGTCATGCTGCCATGTGAATTCGATAGTGTATATATTTAATTAGTACTATTTTTCAATTAAATTTGCTATAATAAAGCAAAATGCAGCAAGCTCATCGTCCAGGAAATTTGAAACAGAGCAATAAAGCTCATAAATCGAAACATAGATCGAAGCGTGGTATAGCTGCCGCAGTTAAAGGTTAGGTGTTTTTATGTTATTAACTTATTTAAAAAGAAGACTTTGTTTTAAAGCTAGGATTTATATCGTTGTTATTACAGGTAAAGTGAACGTGAAAGAGTTTGTACGTCGCAATCGCCACGTTCTGAAGAAGGATGAACGTCGTCACCAAGCTTTGCAAATTCGTAAGAATAAGAGAGAAGAAGTGTTAACCAAGAAACGTACGCTTGGTGGAAACCGTAACCCGCCATTCCTCGTCTGTGTGGTGCCACTGAATAGTCAGCTGGATGTGCAGTCAGCTCTTGTCATCTTAAAAACCTGTTCGGAAGGTGCTGTTGTTACCCAGTCTGATAATGGAATTGTCCATATAGGGTATGTTTTTAAATATGAAGTATTGCTTCTCTATTGTAGAAATTTTGTTAGTTTTGAGTTAATTCCATCACATAGTGTATTATTTAATATTTTTATACATAAAAAATCCCTGGATTAGCTGTAGCTGTAGCTTGTCTTTACTTTTGTAAGTATATTTTCATCAGGCGTCCAAAAAAAATCATTATAAGTAATATATTAGTACAGGAAACTTAATTTTATGTATTCTGTGTAAATAAACTTTTAACTATTGTTTTAATTTCAGTTTACCAAACTTCAAACAGCGCTTCTCCTTCATCTGCCCTGAAATTGAAAATGATTTTAGTCTGCTTGATGCACTGAAAATAGCAGACACAGTTCTATTTGTGTGTTCTGCACTAGAGCAAATAGATGAATGGGGTGAAAAGGCTTTAGCTTTAGCAATGGCCCAAGGAATGCCAACACCAGTAGTAGTTGCTATGGATATAGAGGGAGTTCATCCCAAGAAAAGAACAACTGAAAAGCAAAATGTTCAAAAACACATATCTAAATGGCTGCCCGATGAAAAAATAATGCAATTAGACAAAAACTCTGATGGACTCAATGTGCTTCGTAGAATTGGCAATCAAAAGCGTAACATTATACATCACAGAGAAAAGAGACCATACATGTTAGCAGAGGAGATAGAATATGTTAAGGATGCAGAAGGAGAAAGTGGGACTTTAAAACTTACTGGCTATCTTAGAGGAATGCCCCTAAATGTGAATGGCCTTATACATATAACAGGTTTAGGAGACTTCCAAATGTCTAGAATTGATGGCTTAGATGATCCACATCCCTTGAATACAGTAAAGGACAATGTTAAATCAGATGCAATGGATGCAGAAGTCACAAAAGTTACAATTTTACAAACAGCAGATCCAGCCAAACAAGAGAGCCTAGTTGCTGAAAATGTTCCAGATCCAATGGACGCAGAACAGACATGGCCAACAGAGGAAGAAATTGATGAAGCAAATAAAGATACCATGAAGAAAGTAAAAAAAGTTCCGAAAGGTTGGTCAGATTACCAGGCAGCTTGGATTGTTGAATCTGATGCTGAGGGAGATGAAGGTTCTGATGACGAAAGTGCTGATGAAGATGGTAATGAGGAGTTTATGTCCTGTGAAGAAACGGATTCTGAGCAAGAAAATGGGGAAGATAATGATTTCGAATCAGTAGCAGATTCGGAAGTTGTGCCTACAGATGAAAAATACGATGCTACAATAGACGCAGAGGAGGAACACGAAATGTTAAGAAAGTTAGCTGCGGCCAAGGAAGATAGGCAGTTCCCAGATGAAGTAGATACACCCCAAGATATACCAGCTAGAGAAAGATTCAGTAGGTACAGAGGATTGGAGTCATTCAGGACGTCATCATGGGATCCTAAGGAGAATTTGCCTGCGGATTTCGCGCGCATTTTCCAGTTTGAAAATTACGATCGCACAAGGAAGAGGGTTTTCAAGGAACTGGAAGAGAGTCTTGTTAATATGGTAAGAATGGAAATTTATAGATTATTTACATCAACAATTGATTAATTGATTATTATTTTCAAATATGAAAGATGATCAATAGAATGTCGTTGCATGGGCAATGTGAAATTCAGTGATATATAATTTTTTATTATTTTTTAATACTCCTTTACAATTTGTTGATCACTTATAACATATTACTATTTCAGTATGGTTACTACATAACAATCCATGTGAAGGATGTTCGGCAAGATCTCTGGAATATATATCGCACGGCGAATCCAACTGCACCTCTATCTGTATTTGGTCTCCTACCACACGAACACAAGATGTCTGTAATGAATGTGGTGTTGAAACGAACAGGAGCGAGTGACGAACCAATACAGAGCAAGGAAAGGCTTATATTCCAAGTGGGATATAGACGGTTTATTGTTAACCCTATATTTAGTCAGCATACAAATGGGAGTAAACACAAGGTAAGTTTTTGAAATAATTTTTCATGAAACTTTGTTATTGTGCAATGGTTAATCTGAAAGTAATGCCTTTTTCTATATATTTTTGCCATTATAATGTAAAATGATTGTTTTTAATTTGTAACATTGATATGTTTATAATATTATGTGAATGACATGTTTTTGTTAATTTTGGTTTAATTACGTATTTTTATGTTATTTTCAGTACGAAAGATTCTTCCAGCCCGCATCTACGTGCGTCGCGTCATTTTACGCTCCAATCCAATTTAGTCCATCTTCTGTTCTCTGCTTTAAGGTATACATTATACATATAAACATTTTATAATGATTATAATTTAAAATTGTATATGCTTTTTCATCTAATTAATGAAACATTAGTATGTCCGTTCATTACGAGACTCAAATATATTTTATAAAAAATGTCATGTCTTCAAATTATGTTATTTCATGAACATTTTATTTATAAAATTTCCAGGAGAAAAGGAACACAAAGTTGCAACTTGTAGCATCTGGAGTACTTCTTTCATGCAATCCTGATAGATTGAACATTAAAAGGATTATACTGTCTGGTCATCCATACAAAGTAAAATGTCTTCTTTACCTTTTTTTTTATTGATTTAATAATTATATGAAAAGCTAAAAAATATAATATTATGTTTGTTTTCAGGTCAACAAAAAGTCAGCAGTTATTCGTTTTATGTTCTTTAACAGAGATGATGTGCTATACTTCAAGCCTTGTAAACTAAGGACTAAGTATGGACGAACGGGTCATATTAAGGAGCCATTAGGTATGTTAGGGGAAAAAATAATTTAAGTAAATGTTGTCACATTTGCCATTTGCCATTGTGTTAAATTTTGACAATAAAATATGCACACAATAAAAAACTTAAATACTTAGAAATAGAAATAGAAGCATGCAAAGCTGTCAAAATCTATGTATTAACTATATAATAATATTTTTTTGTCACCAGGTACCCACGGCCATATGAAATGCGTATTTGACGGTCAACTTAAATCTCAAGACACAATATTGTTGAATCTGTATAAACGGATGTTCCCCAAATGGAATTATGAAGATTGTATCGTTACGGATAGAGACTATAAGAGTAGCGAAGCTATGACAGAATAAATGTATAAAACTAATATTGTTTTTGTTATTTGTTAATCAAAAAATCACGTACACACATACATCAACAACTTCTCTAGCAATTTGGTGAAATCTCTGATATCCTCATTTCCCTATAATACCATATATATTTTGTCATCACGGACATTGCCGATTTTTATGAACGAAAAATCACACTGCATTATTTTGTGAATGCCTCAGAATATTGAATACTATTCAACCTACTAAATTAATACTCATATTATAATATTATAGTCAGTTGAAATTTTCCAGACGGCTTCGCCTTTGTTTCAACCATTATCTTTTCTAAGCTATCTTTGTATTTCATCTGTATAAATTTATTCGGCAGTTTTTAGCATATCACGCCAATGGATACAAAGACGTGGCGGGAAACTTCATGTAAAGTAAAAGCCTTAATTATCGTAAAGATCATGAATAAATAGCAATTAAAATAAAACAAAAAAATATGCTTTCATGTTTATTGACATATGAAGCGCAAACGCCTACGCACAATGAATTAGTACAGCGGTCTCTCTCTAACCTAATATAATCTCTTCAAGGCAGTGCGGCTCCGAATCACTCAATTTTATAATAAATCGACATTGCTTTCTTTTTAATACTCTAACAAATTTGAGACAATGCAGTATTCAATCTCAATTCGAGTATTTTATAAAACTAATGAACATTTTTTTGAAATCACAACATTCAGTGTCGACTTATAATAAAAATTATATGCTTATAATGAATACCACACAAAAATAAAGTCAACCTCTCGATCACGGTAATTTTAACATTTAAATATTATGAATGCAAACGACATTGTACTATTTGGTGTAAATATAAATTGTCATAAAGAGAAGCATGATTACGTTTCAAGAGATTTTCAACGTGTCGGTGTTTTTTTTACATATAATATTATGGTGATTTTTATGATAATAATTAATAAATTGATTATTACAAAGTGAATATTTCTAGCAATAATGCTCCTCTTTATGCTACTTACATAAACATTTGAAAATATTTTAAATGAAGAATATTATAAGCATCAAAAATATGAATGTGATCTTTATGTTAACATTGTACAGTAACGTTATTCAATACACACTAACTGTTGTTATAAGAAAGAAATAA
>CAJQZN010021433.1:6238-20378 GCA_907164685.1 Colias eurytheme
GTAGTGTCCAATTGACTGCGAGTGCAGGTGATTAGTGCGAGTGCAGGCACGCTGCGAGTGAGGGGGAAGGGAGGGCGCGCGGGACGTGGCTACTCGCAGTCCACTCGCAAAAAAATAGAACACGCTTCTATTCACTTTACTACACAGCCTGCTAAACACTCGCACTAAACAGTCGCTGTCCACACGTAGTACTACTCATCACCTGCACTCGCACTAATCAAAGTGTGAACCAGCCATTATACCAAGCATACCTATAACAGTGGGAACAGTGACAATAATTTTATACAAACATTTGAATTTTTATAAAACATTTAATGAAGAATATAAATCGGAGTTATTCTTGTTTTAAGTAAAATTACAATTTAAATAATATTTTTAATTTTTCTTTGCGCCATCTATAGGATAATAGCATAAATTAACATTTGCTATTGCACGACAGATGGCACTGTAATGTTCTTCTTCTTCTTCTTTGTTTATGGCCTTCCCAATCCCAATAGAGGACGGATTCTGCCAATGTCAAGTGTCATGTGTGCACAGATCAAAATTGATCGTTTATTTCAATTACTACGGTTATAGGTTATGTAGTAACTTGTTGCTCTGTGTTGAGGAAAAATCACGGAAGAGATTGAGCAGTTCAAATGTTGGATCAGTCTTACCTGGATAACCAAACAGGACATATACAAAAGCAAAGCATTAAAATTTAAGATTATTGAGGTGGATAAATTTGGATAAAACGTTAACAAATGAGGAGGGAACCAAACACAATAAACATTTAAAATTAGTGGGACGGGGAACATCAGGGGGAAGGAGATCCAAAAGTGAGGAATTTCGTTTAGGGCACTCAAAAAATATATGATCATTGTCACCTACGGCTAAGCCACACTCGCATAAGGAGTCATCACGAACATGAATTTTTGCTAGGTGCACTGGGGTGGAAGCATGGCCTAGTCGGAGACGACAAATGGTTGACACTGTAGATTTATTAATATTTTTAAATTTGGAAAACCACGGCTTGCAGGGAACCGTGGGTTGTATATCTCTAAAATATTTAGCCTTGTTTGATTTATTCCACAGAGAGTTCCACATACTTTCCAGGCGAGACTTAGCAAGGGGGAGGAGATCGTATGAATAGTTTAAATAATGTTCTAGGGTACCGCTAGACACAGCTGTTTTTGCTAGGGAGTCGGCTTTCTCATTACCAGTAATACCCGAATGGCTTGGAATATAAACTAATAAGACGTCGAGATTTTTTTCATAGCAGCTAAAAAGGGAAGATCTTATTTGAAGAATAATAGGAAAATTAGATTTTGAACGGAATGGATTCGAAGATATTGATTGAAGGCAACTTAGCGAATCGGTAAAGATGATAGATTTTTTAAGATTATGAGAGTGGATGAAGTTAATGGCTTCTAAAATAGCTGTTGCCTCACCAGTGAAGACAGAAGAAAGGGGAGGACATTTATATTGCAGAATTGTTTTAGAGTTTGAATGCCACACAGCTACTCCAACTGGTAGCCAATTTGAAGATTTAGAGGCGTCAGTATAGAAGTAATTGTAATCGTGCCAACGAGATGAAATGAGCCTATTGAGAGACATATTTGCGTCAGGGGAACTTTTAATTATACCGCAACTTAAAATAATGGAAGGCTTAAAAATTAGAGCATTGTAATTTGTTAAATATAAAGGGTGATTATTAAGTTGAAAAGAAGGGTCTGGAAGGCGATAAAACTTAATAAGGCTTTTAAGGATACAAGGGAAATCAGATGGCGAACGTAAAGTATTAGAGGTGAGAGAATGTAATAGATTCTGGAGCTTGTTAAGGAGAGGATGTGATGAGTACTGCGTTATTTTAAAAAAGTATTTATCGGCAAGATACTGTCGGCGAAGAAACAGAGGTGGATCCACAGATTCTACTTGGAGAGCGTTAACTGGAGACGATTTCATCGCACCAAGTATGAGGCGTAAACATTTATATTGAATCTTATCTAGTTTTACCAATGCAGATTTACTGCAAGGCTCAAAAATAAAAGATGCATAATCTAAGTGGCTCCGGATTATTGCATTATAAACGAGTTTCTGGCAATATGGATGGGAACCCCACCACACACCGGCGAGCGAACGTAGCACATTAACATTTTTCTCGCACTTTTGTACAATGTAGTCAATGTGTGCAATACCACTTAATTTTTGATCCAACACAACACCCAAAAATTTGACCTTACTTACCACAGGAATTATAAAACTGTCAAGAATCACCGCAGGGGGCGAAAAAGAACGTTTTTTGGTGAATACTACCACGTTACTTTTAGCTGGCGATAGAGACAGACCATGGTCATTCATCCAATTTTCTAAATTGGATACTGCACTATTAAGGCGTTCAACGACATCATCCATATTGCCAGATGAAGCATACAATGCAATATCGTCCGCATACTGTAAGATTTCGCAAAAAGGAGTAACAGAATTTTCTAAATCATTCGTATAGATTGAATAAAGGATTGGGCTCAAAACTGATCCTTGGGGAAGGCCCCTAAATGTAACTCTACTTGAAGAAGAGCCGCGCACATGAATATATCTGATCGTTAATAGATTCATGATAAAACGTATCATCCTCGCAGGGATACTCATCTGAGACAGCTTATGTCTGAGTACCGGAAGATGGACGTTATCATACGCTGATACAATATCTAGGAACACACCCACCAAGAATCCTTTTTGCTGAAAGGCCAAGCGTATGTCAGTGGTAAGTATATTGAGGCTATCTAAAATACTCATGCCTTTCCTAAACCCAAATTGAGAGCGAGCAAGGAGATTATTTCTCTCAACGTACCACTCCAGACGGTTCTTTATTAAATGTTCCATAACTTTGGCTAATGTCGAAGAAAGTGCAATAGGTCTATAAGAATTAGGATCAATCGGGTCTTTACCAGGTTTTAAAATGGGGATGATGAGTTGGGATTTCCAGGAATCAGGGGTAGAACCGGTCTCATAAAATAAATTAATCAAATTGAGAAAATATGACTTTGCTGAACTATTAGATCTACTTAAAAATGAATAGGGGATGCCATCTAGCCCTGGGGACGAATCCTTTAGGCCTTCAAGCACGGTATCCAGCTCTTGGCTAGAAAAATGGCTATCTATTCCATTAGCATTATTATTACATATAAAATCAAACGGAGGTAGGAGAATAAGATCCGCAGAAGGGACAAAAGGGGGGGCTAATTTATTTATAAAATCGTTGAGCCAAATATCAGGATTATTGGAAGATGGGTTGACATAGGAAAGGGAACCACGGAATCTACGAATATTTTTCCATACAATGGATGGAGGTGTAGTAGGTGATAAGCTCTCGCAGAATCGTATCCAACCTCGTTTCTTTTTTTTGGAAAGAAATCGTTTCGCATGAGCAGCATTTCGTTTGTAAATAATAAAATTTTCGAAACTCATATTAGAATTGTATCTGTCTTCGGCAACCTTTCGTTCAGTAATCACCTCAGAACATTCATGATCCCACCAGGGAGGGGATATTTTTCTAGGAGATGATGAGGGGGTACGCTTTACAGGCAGGGTTTCAGAAGCAGCAGAGTGGAGACAGGAAACAAAGGAGTTATATGAGAGCATACAATTCTGTCGAAGAACTTCTGGTAGACTAGCTACTTTAGAATCAAGATTGAGTGCAAAAGAGTCCCAATCAGCGCTTTCTAATTTATATTTAAGTAAGGGAGGAAAAGAGGAGGAGGGGATATGAACATTACGGGAACAGGAAAGGAGAATTGGGAAATGATCACTACCATACGTAGAGGTGAGGGTGCGGCAAGAAAGGGAGGAGGCTAGTATAGATGAACAAATACTCAAGTCGACTACAGTTCTAGGATTTTGCATGGGGGAAACTCTTCTAGTAGGGGCACAATCATTGATTACACATAAATTTAAATCATCAAAGAGGTCCACTAAAAGTCGTCCAAAGGTATCACACATATAAGATCCCCATGAAGTATGGTGGCCATTGAAGTCTCCCATAATTATCACGGGAGGGGGGAGAGAGGAAATAATTAACGATAGGTCAGGGATAATACTGGAATGAGGATGAGGTATATAAACAGATAAAAAGGAGATATCAAAGACTCGCACTGCGACGGCATTGAAATACCGTCCGTGCGACGGAAGAGGAATCTGGGTGAATGGTATCGATCGGTTTACAAGTAGAGCACTTCCAGCATAACCGTCATCTCTGTCATCACGCAAACAAGAAAATCCCGGAACCCAATAATGAGAACCAGGAATTAACCATGTCTCCGCGATGGCAGCCACAACAGGTTTATGCAAGGCAATTAACTCTATCAGATCATGTTTTTTGCGACGAATACTCTGTGCATTCCACTGGAGGAACACTAGATCCATGGTTTGAAAGTATAGAAGAAAAGCGGGAGAATCTTAAGGCAACGTTGGACGGTAATTTTTCGGGGTATTCATTTATTAAACTTTCAATAAATGATAGACACATATCTAAAAGTTTTTCATTGCGCGAAGGGGCCGAGGATGAGGTGGTATTATTATTAATTAAAGCGCACCCATTGGGGAGGGAAGATGGAACGTCGCGAACAATGGCGTTATGAGCGCTTGTATTATAAGTGGTTCCCAAAGTAGCCCTGGGGCGGGGAGGTCTCATTACAGTTTTTTTGTAAGAAACCGTAGGGATAGGTTGGTTTGATAATGTGAGGTGAGATTCAGGAGTTATTGAGTGGATGGTAGATGGATGGGTCTTAACGTTTTCCGCAAATGTTCTGCGTGAAGATGGAATCAATTTAGATGCCTCCTCAAATGAGACACCTTCCGTCGCCATCAACAATTTAATCGCTTTTTGACGACCCTGCTCTGGGCAGCTTTTATCTGTTGCAAAGTGGTTGCCGGAGCAGTAGAGGCAGGACGCCTCTACTTCTTTTTTGGGACAGCTATCACCCGCATGCATCTGAGTGCACCGATAGCAGCGTTCTTTGGAACGGCACTGTTCACGAACATGGCCGAACCGACAGCACTTAAAACACTGGATAGTAGGAAATTGATAAACCTCAACCGGCATGGCAGTGTATAAACAGTATATTTTGTTGGGCATAGTTTGCCCCTGAAAGGTAAGGACTACAGATTGGGACGGTGTCCAAGATGTAACTCCATCAATTTTCTGCTTTTTATTTAAACGTCTCGCCTTTAAAACCTTACCACATCCTCCTGGAAAGTCTATGTAACTTACAAATTCCTCCATTGACCATTCAGTAGGGACACCCTTGACGATGCCCATACGGGTTATATGGAACAAGGGAATAGTGGCTTTAAATTTCGCTTCCTTTAAACTTGAAAAATTAAGAAAATTATTTGCATCTGCTGCTGAAGTAAATTGTACCGATATTTTATTACGGCCTATAGGTCTAACACCATCTTTAGTTATATTCTGTACACGGTGTTTATACAAGAACGAACCGAATTTAATGGGTCTTATACTTAGGCCGGCCGAAGGGTCTTCCTCAGTACGAGACACATATACTATGTATGGTCCACTCTCTTCGCCAGTATAAGATGGGGGATTCAAAAGAATTGGGTCAATATAGGTAGTTTGGGTGGCTGGGATAGTATAGTCGTGATCAGGGATATGGCGTTTGGAGGGTAAAATGTCAGAGTCTTTAGAGGAGTGATCGGAACGGAGCCTTTTGTGGCCCGTAGTCTCTGCTTCCATCATCTCACTCTGTAAATCGGGTGGTTTATTAAGATCCGGAGGGTCAGGACCCATATTGCAAAAGGAAAATTAGTTTTCTATTGCTTACCCAAACAGCACAAACACAACAAAAAGTTTGGTATCACTAGAAAAATAATAGGATAATAAAAAACAAAAACAATCTCTGAGACACGTGTTTTCTCCGACACAACAAAGCCGAAAAAACCCACTGTAATGTTTTTCGTTAAATATAGCTAGATGTCGTAGTGAACTACTTTTACTATTCAACGACAGATGGCGGTATACAAAGAGTTGAATGCCTGCCTCCGAAACAATAATGTATATAATGTATAATGTATAAGGATTTCGAGAATTTTTTAAAAATATATTTTTTGCTATAATTTTATTTTATAGAGTGGGTTTTGTTTGTTTATTTAAAATAATTTCTATGAGTATTATTTTTTTATTACTAAGTAGATACCTACTATCTACGGTCTACCTAATTCAATAATAGTATATAATACCTTACTTAACTTATTTTTAATGGAAGTGACTATTTTATCGTGGCACCTTTACATATTATCGACAGATAAAAACAACGATTATTTTATATTTTCACAGTGCCTTGGATTCACTAAGCATACAGTTTTCAAATATAAAAAATAGTAAATTGAAACCAATTCTTTGGCAACACCTTAGACTGAGCTAGTGGTTAGCAATAAATTTTCTATAGTCTGTTCCTCCTCAGTAATTGGCGCCATAATTGGATTCCGAGGCTTGAGTAACCAATTACTGGAAACGGGAGAGATAAGTTACGATTTCAGAATTGAGCTTTAACTTAAATATCTAAGGGGAAAGGGTTAGGGCTTTATTTATATTTTACTGTCACTTATGTTGAATATGTTTGACACAGGACATTTTATATTTAGGTATTATGTGTTTCGTGAGAACATTTCGAGCCTATAGGGATTAGGTATGTACCTACACAGTACACAGATTTAAATATCCGTTGTATTACATATAGTATTTAATTATTTTTCTTACATTTATTTATATATATACCTCCGTAAAAAAATAAATGTAAAATGTTATATTAGTTATACCTACCTATGAGTTTATATGTATAGGAAATGAAGAATAGTAGATACTACAAGTTGAAGCCGAAAATCCTAAAACACGAAGTCACAGTATTAGGTACAATAAAGGAAACAATTTGATTGTTATGAAAAGAATAAAATAATATTTAAACTAAGAATTAAGTGCTTTTCTAAACGGTCTAGTATTGAAGCAATAAGCAAATATTGTTTTGTAAATGTTACATAGATAGGTACTTACCTAATTATAAACGGGTTAAGAGTAGGTATAGAGTGGCCTTAGGAGTTAGGACACTTAACTTGAGGCTTAATAATTTCATGTGAGATTACAACTGATTTTCAGGATTGATATTGTTTAGTCATGAATAGCTAGGTAGGTACCCATTCGTAGGGTCAAGTGTTTTGTGTAAGAAAGTTGAATTTGAGATTTGAAACTGATAGATAGGTATAGGTACCTATAGGTAATTTTCCTGTCAAAGTTGTGAATCGGGCCGTTAAAAGAATTAAGAATTTTAATTGCATATAGGTAGATGTCGAGTAAAGATGTGTTGAAATGAAATGTACCTATTGAATTGAATGAAATGAAGGAATGTTTGTCTATTGTCTAAAGATCATTATTACTAGATATTGAATTATTGATAAATATCCTACTACTTACATAATATTAGTAAAATTATAAGAACCATATACATCAACATCAATGTTACTAGGTATATGTAACGGAATGAAGGAATGAAATAACTACCTATAAAAAGTTAAACGAGGGAGTGAACGTGCAAGCTGAAAAAATAAATTACCACAATGCAAAAGTTCAAGTAAATAATAAAATAATATTGTACTCTTAAATAAGAGTACAATATTATTTAAGGAAACCTAAGCCTTTTATAGGTATCAAATAAAAGGTTGATTTTGTGTAAGAAATATTTAGGTGGCGATTTCCGAATAAACAAGAACTTCAATGATATTTTTCTTTAGGAAAACATTTTAGGTACCTACCTAATTTTAAGTACATTACCTTAATGTACCTATCTATTTCTACCCTTCTATTTCTGTAAATAAACAGAAACGTTTATTTTTAACGGCGTTATATTGAATAAGTTTTCATTACTAAATGGGTAAACTTATACATTTTTGACTTATACCTACCTAGCACCTAGTATAGTTAATACATTAGTACCTATAGTTAGGCCACTTGTCAATTCTTTGCCCTGTCATGACCTGCGTCTAGTTCCTAAAAGTTAACGTATAATTCTCGAATATTATTCTAATGGTTGGTAAGCACCAACCAATAAACCAGTAGGTAAATTAATAATTATAAATTATTTATATCTTAATTTGTGAAAAATGTTAGGTGTGTAGTAGGTACAAAATCATTCCACAGGTCATAGGTATGTACCTACTCATATAATTATTAATTACATGCATTATGCATTACCTAAGAGCTTTTTTATATTACAGGATTTATACACGATATCCAAAGAAGTTATCTGCAATACAAACGTTCATCTGAAACAGGCAAACAACCATCAATTCGTTACGTATTGAATACCACGATGTTTATTGCACACGAAACAAAACGCACGTCTGTGCTGTGTAGCACAAGCAGCAATTTGGAGATCTCACGAGCGCGAAATGGAGATATTAACGTAATTCAACCTAACTACCGATAGTAAACTATAACTTGTATCAATAAAAGCTATTAACATCGATCAGGCTAAGTATCTGTCCCGGGGTATTACAGCAAATTAAGTTAAATGTACCGGGTGTCGGTATATAGTATCAAGTAGGTATGTCTGTAATGGTGGACGCCGCAAGCGCGCTTCAGCAGAAATGACGGCATTACTATTTGTAATACAGCCGACACGTAAACTTGTCAGAAATAATTGTAATAAGTAAAGTCTTGGATTGGTTAAGTGTTCTGTAATGCAGCGATCGACGCTAATGGCGTGTAATTTCGATTTGAGCCGTGTATGAACTTTGCGGGATGTTATTTGAGCAAATATGTATTTTGTATGCGGAATGTTTTATTCAAGAACAATGATAATAATTAATGAGCATTGAAGAGCATTGAAATGCGTTAATAGAGGATTAAGTTTTCGAGTTTTGATATACCCGAATAAGTAGGTATACAAACTTGATCTCAGTTTACCTGTACCTAAGTCTGTATGAGATACATATCCTATATTTCTATAAAAGGTTCTATAATTTCCGTATACAATAGAGAGGATGTTTCATTATCCAATATATTAATAATAATTACTCATTATGATTCTTCTTAAGCTTAATAAAGCTTTCATGATGGACTCAATATACTACCTATACCTAGAGAAGAATACAATAAATTCTACTACCTACATATCTAATAGTTTTTGCGGGCACTTACGATTGATCTTGAAAATAATGAAGCATAGACACTGCTGCCTGGATAATTAAGATGTTCAATTCCAGAGAACTAATTCTAAGACTAATTACGATTACAGTGCTAGGAATCGTACCGTCGGCAACTCGGAGGCGTCAATACGCCTCTATATGGAGTGTTTACTATTGTCTTATTTGGTTTTAGTGACTGGCACAAAGATATATGCATAGGTAATTATTGTTCATTTGGGATTGTTCTTGGTAACTGTAGTAATTTTATTGATGATAAAATTCATTTGGCTGACTAAAATTAGTAGAGTAGTGAGGTTTAAGTAATAAATAATATGTAGTAGATTTAGTTTAAAATCTATTACTATCTACTATGTACTTAACTTATTGTTATATTTTAGGGTAGTTGTTATGGATAAAATAAGCTTGCTTTTCTGACATGATAAAGTTAAAAAAAATGATTAAATTTTAAGTCGACATTCACTGTAATACAAAATATTTCTTCCACAGTTATCTGTTGACTGTTATACCTACATAAGTCGCTATTACTATTAGTTAAATTCGTACATTGTATCTGTTTGTTTTCTTGTGCAACAGAAATAGTGGATAGTGATATAAAAACAGAATAGTGAAATAAAGAAAACATTTTTTGTATCAGTACGCTTGCTCCAGTCACTGCGCGAAGTAAACACGCGCAGTTGGCGCGAACTCTATAATTATTAGGAACATCCAGCTGTTGTGCCCGTGGCCCGTAATTAAAACATAGTTAGACCCCGACCAGATTAATGTCTTAATAGAAATGTAACAGTTGATTACGTTAATGGGGAACAACGTATTATCGCGTTTTTACCTGATGTATGATGGATAACGTCATTTGTATGTGTTTTGATTACATCCTCTCGGATTGAATGTTACGTAACGGTTGGATGGTAATAATAAATTACAATTGTCGCTGTTTAACGGTGCGTTATTTTATATTATTTACAATTTATTTTTATGGACCAATTAACTGTTGGGGTTTGGAGCGCAATTAGATTGTTTTCAATTAATAGGCTTGTTGTTTTCAAAACGTATAATGATTGTGTGTTTTTAATTGCTTTTTGTTAAATGAAATAAAATGCATTGGTCCAATTAAAAAAATGATAATTAATCTATGTTTTCGAATTGTTAAACTTATTTCTCTAAAAAAATTTTTCTCTAAGCGTAACGGCAAAGTTTACAAATTAACAATATAGTCTTCACTACTTCATAGTAATGTAAGATTATTTATACAAATACGCATTTAATCGCAAAAGCAATTGTTGCTATTTAAGAGGTAATGGCCAAATTTCACCAGAGTAGGTACCTAATGCAATACCCTATTTTTTGCTATAGACTTTATGCGCTACGCCTCTACGAGTATAAAGGCATAAATAAAACTCTGCTTTTTGGAAACTAACAGAAGCCGTCGCATCGTTAACTTTTTCAGGGCATAGACAATGAATTATAAAACAATCCGCCATAAGTAACCATAGACACTACGTGTTAACAACTTGTAAAGCTAAACAATGGGCATGGAGGCTTTATGCATCTCGCAGAAGCGACTTGTTTAAACCGGTCCCCCTCCCCTGTGACATATTTATGCGTGTTGCAATGACATGTTAATACATCCTTTTGTGGCTGAATGCACGCCCCGTCTGCGCTTGGCGGGAAATCTTATGACTTCACGCTTTTATGATCTGTGGGGATGTGACTTTAAGGTTTTTGAAATGTAATCTTTATGTGTAATTTTTTAAATTACTCATTATATTTGCATATTGGAGTTTAATATTTTGTTTGTGTCTTTGGTACAAATACGTACCTATTCTTTTTGGTCTTTATTAATCATTGGAAGTTTGATATAGATAATTAATAATTACTAGATTTCCGCCCGCGGCTTCGCCCACGTTTTCAAAGGAAAACCCGCATAGTTCCCGTTCCCGTGGGATTTCCGGGATAAAACCTATCCTAAGTGTTAATTTTACCCAATTATTAATTTTACCAAGTTACCCTCTATATAGGTGCTAAATTTCATTGTAATCGGTTCAGTAGTTTTTACGTGAAAGAGTAACAAACATCCATACATCCATACTTACAAACTTTCGCCTTTATAATAGTATTAAGATAAGATTAAGATTATAAATAATTTCTAAGTGTTAGCTCATTAAGCATTTGACAATTTTTTACGATTTACGTCACTGGAGAATAGAAAATATGAAATTTAGGTACTATTTATGCTAATAAAAACTAAATTTGCTACCTTTGGAATTTTCCCAGACATTTTTAAGTGTCGATAGTTCAATAAGTATTATATTTATTTTGCAATTTATTATACGGCTTCAATCGAAAAATTGAACTACTTGAGAGGCTACTTGAGAGACTGCCACAATTTGGACGAAATAACCCGGAAATTCATAGTAGCAGAAGAAACCATTAAAAATGATAAAAGGGCATTCAGAAATTTAAAAGACAACTTTTTACGGTAATGTCGCACTTGCACTGAGCAACAGCGGGGTCATTTTAAAAATTTCTGGTAATTAAACACCTTGTTATTGGTTTTTATTAATCATCATGTTAATTCAATTTTTGTACTTACTAAATTTAGATTTCAATTTTTCGATTGAAGCTTTCTGAATAATAAAATGAAATTTTCAGGGTAGCTACCTGATAGATAGAGCAACTTTTTAAAAGCCAAACGGAAAACTTTTTTTATTTGATTTTATTTTTTTACGGGCCCTTGAAGTGGTGAACATACTGGGTAATTTTATCTTTCTTGGGATTTCATTCTTTTTTTTATTCCATCCAAAGATCTAACAATAGTAGGTAAATGTTACCATACTGAATTGGCCTATCTTTCAGCTTAGCACACAAAAAAAATCAAGCATCTTCCGCAATAATTGACGTCACCATGAGTGAAAATCTCATCGTACTCGGCGATTGGTAAAAAATTGAAAAAAACGTCATAACTCCGAAAATACAAAAAATCGCATAACATAAATGGGGGTGATTCGGATAGTCCTCTAGGTCCTCTACCTCCCAGCTTCAGTATATCACTACTTTTTGGGACACCCTGTATAAATGTTATTGCTGAATGAGTTAGCTTCACCATTGTTAACTAAATTGTCAAACATTACCGCTTGACAGTTGTGTCGACTAAATTAATATGGGAACGTCTCGGTATCGACATCCATAAGAGCGTGATGTAACCACGTGTTGAGAAAAAGTTAGATAATACTTTTAAAAATAATTAGGTTCTAATTCTAGCCGGTTTTTTATGCTCTACTTCACTCTTACTGAAGGTATCTTATATCTGTGAATAAAACATTTGTTATTAATAAAATGTAAGTAGTGATGCAACGAATACTACTTTTACGAATACGAATATCAAACGTACTATTCGGCGAATACGAATACGAATATCTCGCCTTGGTAATAAAAGGCTTATAAATTGATGAATGTTTACTCTTCTAATAATTAAAATTTACAATAGGCAAATTTTTTATTAAAAAACATAAAATTCGTAGATTTTATGGTTTTAGGCGATTTTTTTTTCAGCCTGGATGTTTCCAGCCGTTGAAAAAAGTCTTTCCGAAGCGACTGTACATGGCTTCAGTGAAAAAATACGAATATTCGGTAAATGTCTACTATTCGGCGAATACGAATATATATTTTGTACTCGTATTCGTTGCATCACTGGTATTAAGGCTTTCAGTTCTTCTCCAATAACTAGCTTAATAGGCGAAATAGGTAATTTTTGCGCAAATGGTTATGGAACCTACCTACCACGTAGGTACAAATATGGAAACGTTTTTAAAATTAATTAATTATGAAATATCTATAGGTATTTACTATTTAGTATTGCTACTGCCTAATCTAATACCTTGAGCCTAAGTAGGTACGTGATTTTAGGTAGCATTAAAATATTTGATATTTTTATAGAAAGCCGTTACTCTATTTATAAGATAATTGAACCTACTTCACTATCCCCACTTCTTTCTTCTACAATACTAATAATTAATTCTCGTTGGCGACTTCAGCATATTAACAATGAACGAATGAACGTAAAGCAAATGATTTCGTTCTCAGTTCTCACGAAAGCCGCTTTAATTCAACTTTAATGACACGTTCGCGTGAATGAAATTGATTTGACGGCTCTGTTTTGACTTTTCTCACTTTTAAACGACGATATTATACGAATTTCTTATGATACACCCATTGACACAAATTACTTACGGAATTACTGCGAAATGCAAATAAGTAAAAGAATGATTCCACGGTTAAAGATACTTTCAGATATGCTATAATATCTCAGCGGTATGTTATTCAAGTTTTATTTTTTGGGAGGATCCGACTGACAGATTATTTTAACATAAAAATATGTACCTAAAGTATAATTATAATTGGAAATCAAAAACATAATATGTGAACCCTGAATATACCTACTATACAGAAAAGAACTATTTTCCACACACATAGTGTTGGCGTATTGGCCTCAAAACGTTCACTCATTCACTCACACATTCAAAAAGCTCATTACAATCTAGTAGGTATTCAATTTCAAAACATCATTTAGTCAAAATCCCGGCACCTCATTAAGTTTTTATTTCTATAATGTGGACGGAAAAAGCTATCATTAGTGTATGGTGGTATGCAAATGAGTCAATCCCGGCAGGTGGGTATGTAATTAGATCTGCCGAGAGCGCAGGCGTCAGGTTGTTAAAACTACATTAACGGTGACAACTTATTTGATAGTGGATTGTCGGAAAATTGCCTTTCGTCAGTTGTTTTGATCCGATCAGGTGAATCTCTTTATGGGATCTAGATTGCATGCGTTTATTTAGTTAAATATACAGGGTGTCCCAAAAAGTAGTGATGAACGGAAGTTGGGAGGTAGAAGACCTAGAGGACTATCCGAATCACCCCCATGTATGTTATGCGATTTTTCCTATTTTCG
>CAJQZN010021436.1:8183-19338 GCA_907164685.1 Colias eurytheme
TGCGAACGGCGTATTCATCAGTTTCGTATGAAGGCAGGGCCGTAACTAACTCCATAACTATTTATCATTCACATTGCGTAGTGTATTGGCGCCAAATTGGACTAGGAATAATGGTGAGATATGAGCGCACAGATAAGCTAGACTTAACCGATTTAACCAGCCTGCATTCAACGAACGGTATTAACGCGTTGTGATTAAATTGACGGATTTATGGCAACATTATTTGTTAAGAGCATTATTTAAATAAACATTATAATTATCTTTGAATATTTTGCATTAAAACTGGGAATAAATATGAAATCAACTTTTCGGGAATCGTTTTTCGTTATGGTAGCATATAGGTTTAACATCCTTTAACAAATAAAACGAAAAACTATAGGACTAAGTTACCTAAATTTATAAGAGATAATATTATAGAGTTTCATTAGGGTTTCAACAAGAATTCTGATTAAAATTAAACATTTGTACTTGTCAAAACCTCAATAAAATAATACAGATTCAATAACACTACAGACCAATTACGGCAAGAGCGTCTCAGAACTTGTATCACCCGTGTTAATTATATAAATTAGCGTATAGTGTATAGACCAAGCTCTTGATAGCAACAAGCGAATTAATTCCGTACAAAGCAATAGGCCGGTGCGGGTATTGTTCGAGCGTGCTATTGTCGCGTGAACCAGTCTTGTAGAGACGGATTGTCTATTGCCATAATAGGTGTCTTTTAGGGCCCCTTTGCTTAACATTTCTTGACACTGAAGGACAATGATGTACATAAATTGTTTAGAATAATAATTTTGAGGAAAGGTTATGGCAACGATTTCAATTATTTCGCAGTGATAATCGCTAGAAATTTACAGGAAATTCATGTAGGTATCCAACACGTCAAAAACCTATATAACATAATATTAGGTACCTACAACTTAACATAAACGAAAGAGAAAAACTCTTTCGCATCAGTTATCGAATAGTTTCAAAGAAACCAACAAAAAAATCCCTCTGAAATATTTGATCGAAATCCTAGGCATTTAACTATCAATCGCAAATCCTCTCGAGACCTTAATCCAGCCCTGTCCAACACAGGCCATTGTACGCAATTACTAGACCTAAACACGTTCAATGTTTTGGGCTAGATTTAATTGAGATAGGTGCATAATGTGGTTATTATACTACAGATTCATTCTGCTTCACCTGCTTCCAATGATAATGTCCTACTAATATTATAAATGCGAAAGTTTGTGAGGATGTGTGTGTGTTTGTTACTCTTTCACGCAAATTCTACTGAACCGATTACAATGAAATTTAGCACACATATACCTAGAGGGTAGCTTGGAATTTGGATTAACACATAGGATAGGTTTTATCCCGGAAATTCCACGGGATGGGTGGATAATAATTATACGATGGTCAATTAGTATTGTGAAGTGATTACAGTAAAATGGCGCAACTGATTTTGATGAATTTAAGTTTGTAGAGATAATATTTTATTGTATATGTAGGTATATATCAAAGAGTATATGTAATAATATTAATCATCCATTCCCTATGTTACCCAAATTCAGTAGTACTAATACTACCAGCGTTTTGTTTTGGGACGAGTACCTACATATTTGAAAATAATCCTTGCTTTATTTCCGTTACAGGAATGAACAATTGAAAATATTCTCAATGATGAAAATCCAAAAAATAAGACTTGATAAATAAAAGAAATAATATAATAACATAATTACTATAGTTAAGAGCATAACTGAATAACCTAAAATCATAAATATTATGTCCTAGCTCTATAACAATTTCTATCCCTCACGTTGTACGATTAACATCTCAGCTGCTAAAGTTTTACTTCACCTTACACCATTATTTCTTCAGTTTCACCAAGTTGTAATACTCAGTGAAATCACGATGCGATCAAATTAAATCTTCCTATCGCCTCGGTGCCTCTGAGTTAAAATATTCATTCGACAGGCCGCACACTGTACGTGGCACGCAGCCAATTTAAGATGAATAATTTAAAGCTCCGAATTTCGAAGTTCACTCAAAGTCGAAACGGTCATTTACAATTTAGTGGCATTATAGACATATCCGAATCCTCGGGGTATCAAGCTCCTGAATGTGTAAATAAATTTTTAAGTGTGACAAGAAATGACCGTTAAGGTATTCAATCATTATTTACACTTACTTAGGAAGTTACGACACTTGGTTGGAACTAGTTAACAATTCTTACCAAAATAATTACTGCCTAGCTAGAGCCCGCGGCTTCACGCCCATGGTGACCGGGTAAAAAGAAAAAAAAAGTAACTTAGGTACCTATATGCTAGGTAATCTATCATAATGAACTTTCAGACACCTTCAGATCAGGATCAGCTAGTAGGATATATTTATAATTGTAAATGATATAAAGGCGACAATATTATCTAATCACTGTACACGGGTATACAGTTCATTTTTATGGAAATTGATATCTCAGGAAATAATAGTAGATATGCATACAGTACTTAACTAATACATAGTTACTGTTTTGAAGCAACCAAACTAATAAAATTACACGAAGCGCGATCAAGAGCGCGCCAAATGGCCGCGTCGTTTGAATTGTCGATTTGAGTTGGGTTTTTTTAAACATTTTTTTTTTATAAACTTCTAATTAATTTTTTGCTGCGAAATTCTTCTCAATTTTAAAAGATGTTGTAAACTATCGGATAAAAAAATTAAAAAAAAATCAAGCATATTCTCTAATAATTACATGAAATAATTATTGCCCTGTATTGTGTCGGATAACATTTAAATACATCACGGAATCTATTTAGCGATAGCCCGAATCTGCGCAGAAGTCAAGGGCAACAATTATAAAAGTACAGTAATTCCCACCACATTTATGTGCCGCCTAATAAAACATCCATACTAATATTATAAATGCGAAAGTAACCTGTCTGTCTGTCTGTTACTCAATCACGCCTTAACTCCTTAACAAATTTGCATGAAATTTGGTATAGAGATATTTTGATACCTGAGAAAGGACATAGGCTACTTTTTATCCCGGGAAATAGGATAGGTTTTATCCCGGAAATCCCACGGGAACGGGAACTATACCTACTGGTTTTTCTTTGACTGCACGACGAAGCTGCGGGTGGAAAGCTAGTAGGTACACTATAATTTACCGTTTAAGTTTATGATATTATAATAAACTATTCATTAACTTAAAAATCATTAACATTACCTTATTTTTTAAGCTTTCTTTAAATTGTTAATGCCTAGTAATTGTTATGGAAGAGAAGCGCCTTTAAATGAAGGCACTTACCTCCAGCCCAAGATGAAAAGTTCTTTAAAAGAAATAAACAATTTTTATTTTTATTTTATTTATTTATTTAATCATAGCCCATAGGTTTCACCAAGAAGGGTTTCACTATATTACCTCGAAAGTGATGCTGTCAAAGTTGACGTGTCTATTCAGTCTATTCGAAAAAGTTTAGTTTTGGTATCTGTCAACTGTCAACTGTCAAGTGTCAATTCAATAGTAAACAGTGCTGCCAACTCAGTGGAATTTCCACTACATCTGGTGGTTTAGCTCCCCCATTTAGCGGACAAATATTGGTTTTAGTGGCTGGTGGATTTTCCTAGTGGTTTAGATGAGTTCAATTAGTGGTAAGGTACGAGTTTCAACCACTAGAAAGATTTACGTAAATACTCAAAAAGAACGACTTGAACTATGTGAAACAAGGGTATGATTTTGTGTCATGTTGGTAACAGAACGAACATACGGGAATTCCCCGAAAGTTGTTTGTCTATTGCTTGAATATTTTTGATTATAGACTTTATTACTATTGATCTAAAGTATGATTTGATTCAAAAGGTTATATGTACATTATACATTCTATATTTGTGTACAAAAACAATCTGTATAAACAATCAGTCGGTATTGGTAATGCCGCGGCCGCGCGGTAGCCTCTAGCTTGTCGTATTTTAATTAATTTTGTGAAGTAATATGGTTTTACCATAAAAGGGTTTTACATTAAATATGCCGAAACCACACAAAAATTTCTTTCATAGAAATTTATTCTTCACATACTGAAACTCTAGAAGAAGATTCTTCTGAAGATGATCTTTAAATACATATATTGTAACAAAAATAAAAATTACTTAGTTCAAAATAGATGTTATTTACAAATAACTCGCAAAAAATTCGCCAACGGGCATTCAATATTTACATGTCTCTGGATATTTTTTAGTGTTTTTTCTGGTGGTTTTAAAGACCGATTACTTTAGTGGATTTCTGGTGGGCCACGAGGCTCCAATATTATGTGGGTTCGAAAAAAAAAGTTGGCAACACTGATAGTAAACAAGAAAAACAGGAATTATCACAAGCCTCTTTACTGTTTATTGAACAGTTTACAGTGTAATAATGAGTGAAAGTTAACATGATATAAGATAAAAGCTTAATTTTATAAGACTCATAAACAATTTTCATATCAGGAAAAATTTATAATAAGGTAGTTATACAATTTTATTTATTTACTAGATTCCCGCCAGCGGCTTCGCCCGCGTAGTCAAAGAAAAATCCGAATAATTCTCGTTACCGTGGGATTTCTGGGATAAAAATATAAGAATCCTTCCTCAGTTTTCAGGCAATCTCTGTACCAAATATGAAGTTAATCCATTCAGTATTTTTTACGTGTAGCCCGGACATACAAACAGACAAAAATTCAAAAATCTTCTTATATATTTTTATATACATAAAATATATTTTTCGCTTCGATATCGATTGTAGATCACGCCCCAAGTCTTCTTAAAAAAAATATTCAATGTGTTTTGACTTTCCCATGATTTTATTATATGTTAAGATTATTAACTTATATGGTTTAGTAATTAGTTCCATAATAAGTTAAAACTAACTGCAAAGTGCAAAGATTGCGTACTACTACGAAAATTATGAATGCCTTAGTGACCAGATTATTCTTACGGCCGGACTTTGTATTTTTCATTTTTAAGATGGAATAATCTGTCAAGTGATGGGTGGCTAAGCTATTTCATAGAAAAACATTGTAAGAAATCAATCAATTTTTTAAATAATGTAGATTGACTTATGCAAATAAGTTTTTTAGGGGTTGATGACGATAAGGTGGCTCTAGGGGTCCGCGGATCCTAGTAAGATGGCGCTAGGGGTCTGCCTTTGGAAAAGGTTGGGAAAGCCTGTGTTATAGTGTTTAATTTTTCATAGATATGAAATTAGAACTTATTTTTATTGTTAGAAATATTATCAGATAACCTAAGCCAATTATCTAAGTTGTTTCTCTATACTGATAACCTAAATAATATACTTACAGTAATTTGTTTTGAAATTGTGAGTGAGAACTTATAATTTATAACTTGTTGAAGATAAATAATTTATTTTCTACAAAATTTTCCGATTTTTTCATAGCAATTTATTCTATTAAAGGTAGAGCCCTTAAAAAACTAGAACCATTATTATAAATGTTTCCATTTCTGGCTTGATGATTAGAGTTACAATTTAAATAAACTAATTCATAAATTTTGCTTTTCAGCACTACAATCTATAATTTCATAAATATACTCAAACTCAAACATGTATTTATTCAATTAGACTTCTTACATACATCTCATCAATACAAAAGTAATATTAATACTCTGCTACCAAGTTGACTAATAACATTAAGGAGTAAGGACAAATTAAATCATGGCAGAAGAGAATAGATCTCTATTACAAGTTTCAGCATTATTAATCAATGAAGAACTTGATAAAGCTCTCTCTAAATGGTTTCAAAAACCAGCCACCTTCAGTCATTGGGAGGTAAGATTATTATTACATTTTTAAAAGAAATTTATTAAATCATACATACATTACTATAATTTTCAGGTAAATTGTATTATTCAGTCAGTCAACAAACATTTGCAGTTATGCCTATGCTATTTGTAATATAAAAATGAATCGCAAAATGTGTTGGTAAGCGCATAACTCGAGAACGGCTGAACCGATTTCGATAATTCTTTTTTTATTATATTCCTTGAAGTACGAGGATGGTTCTTATGTAGAGAAAACGTAAACATGTACCACGGGCGAAGCCGGGGCGGACCGCTTGTTTGTAATATAAATGACATTCAAATTCTATCTGAAAAGGCCTAGAAGTTATGCATCTGATCATGATTTTGAATTCATTTAAAACTCAAAATATTTATTGACCGTGAAATATTTCATTTACAGTATGTCAGTGAAACAGGCAAAGGCGATTCATACTTAAGTGAAGTAATAAGAATTAAAATATATGGAATTATTAATGGAGAGTCCGTGCATGTGCAAGTAGTCCTCAAAACAATTCCCAAGAACGTTTGCCGTCGCCTCACATTCCGGAGCCACGACTTTTTCAAAAACGAAATAAATGTCTACCAAAACGTCTTGCCTGCACTACTTGAATTTCAAGCTGAAAAACGAGTCACTGATCCGTTCACACATTACGTTTATTTGTTCCTCGCTCTCTCTGATGGAGTCAATGATGTAATATGTTTAGAAGATGCATCTCTTGATAAATATGGCAGCCTGGTACGCCAAGAAGGCATTGACTATGAACACTTTAAACTCACGACTGAAGTTCTAGCTAAATTTCATGCCTTGTCATTTTCAATGCGCGATCAAAGACCAGAGGAGTTTGCTAAAATCAGCAGTACTGTATTCGAAACGTATTACGATCCAAAATACACAGATTGGTATGCCAGGTTTTGGAATAGAATATCAGGCATTGCTATAGACGCAGTTGAAAAAGAATATCCTAATACAATTTATGTGGAAAAAGTCAAAGAATTCGCTGTTCCCGATCGCTACCAAGATATGATTAAAGCAGTTCAAGATAAAACTAACGGTGTTATTTCACACGGTGATTGTTGGACAAACAATTTTCTATACAGATATCAAAATAGTACAGTAGTTGATGCTAAAATGATAGACTTTCAACTATCAAGATATGCTAGTCCAGTTTTGGACTTGATGTTTTGTATCTACGCATGTACAGACCAAGAGTTACGATTAAAGCACTATGACGATATATTGAAGAATTATTACAGTGTGCTATCGAATCAAATAAAGGAATTAGGTAGTAATCCAGAAAATATGTATTCTTGGGATACTTTTATGGGTGAAGTTAAGAAGTATTCGTACTTCGGTCTGGGATTTAGTTTTGAATCTACACCGTTCATCATATTAAGTCCTGAAGATGCAATTGTTATGGATATGGAGGTAAATGAAATGAAATAGAAATTATTTGTATGTGAAATGGTATTTTATCTTTATATTATTCATCTTCTTAATATATATAAATCTCGTGTCACAATGTTTGTCCTCAATGGACTCCTAAACCACTTAACCGATAATAATAAAATTCGCACACCATGTGCAGTTCGATCCAACTTGAGAGATAGGATAGTTTAAACATGTAGTTACCACGGGCGAAGTCGGGGCGGACCGCTAGTTCATTTATAAACAGTGTTTATAGTATGAGATTCAATATTATGCTATTTTTATTATTGAAGGTAGATAGATAACACAACATATAAATCTCGTTTTTGCCTTACATTTCCTAAAAAAGTGTATCATATTATGCTATCGTCCGTGAATTTATATATGTTTACGTTTAAAAAATAAATTATAACTTTCAGGGTAACGAAAAGAAGGACATCGACGACTTTTGGCAACTACCGCCAATTGCAACTAAAAAGGGTAGATTAAGAGAAGCCAACAATGTAGTGCATTGCGTTGACAATGGATATATTTAAGTATAATCATAGAATACATATAAACTGGCGTAGAAGCGGTCTATGCGAACAAACTAGCAGTTAAAACCGTTTTTTTTTAAGCTATTGCATAGCTTCAAACAGTTCTTTACGGTTCTGCTGCTACAGCGAGTGCTGCGTCTTTCCAAACTTTTTATAGATTGGAAGAACTTTTTTACAAAGTTCTTCCAATCTATACAACAGCAGTACGCAAATACTCGCGTATACTTTGTAGTGAAGTAAGAATAGCGCTCCAAAATATACAGCACCAGTACGCATGCGGTCTAATCGTGTATGTTTCGGAGTAAGCACGGCGTCTTTCCATTACTCGCGTTTATATTATTGTATTGCTGTTTTGAAATCTACTATTAAAATGCATGTGTATTGTGTATGTAATGTTGCGTTCTGATCGTATATTTTTTGTATCGAGGATGCTTGTGTCTTCGTTACCGAATATACTGCACCACTTACAAATGACAATAGTGCTAAAATGTAAGAATCTAATAAGTCCAGAAGAAGACGGCTGCGAGGCGACGGAGCCCCGCTTCGCGGGGTTCCTATTTTTGTGTAGTTGAAAAAAACACGAACCTAACCTAACCCATAGCTAACCCTTATATCTGTTACCTATTTATTTTTCTAAGCTTACCTAATAATATTTTTATTCCATATTTTACTCAATCAATCAAGAAGAATAAAAGTAGATGGATATAGCTGTACAAGTCTTTGATTGCCTATATATTTATTATTTCGCTGAAGCGTAGGTGGTGTAGTAGGTATATTTAGTTATATTTTGCGTACTGATCGTGTATAGTTTGGAACGAAGAAGCAAGCATCCGCGTTACAAAGTATACACGATCAGTACGCAAAATTCGTGTATATATTGTAATAACAAACTTAAAAACAGCATTACAAAGTATACACGAGCAGTTTCCTATGGTTGCGTTCTGGCTATGTATAGTTTGGAAATACGCGCGAGTGCTACATGTGTTATAAATATATTTATAAATATACAATGTATATTTCTCTGTGTTATATTAAATACAATAATAAAATATTATTTATTTTATATACATTATATATAGTTACAAGCACATAGTAGTGAGAATGTACAGTATTCAATTTATGTTATAAAAGCTGTAAATAAATGATTGAAACATTCTTCGTTTTCTTTTTGAAGTGGTACTTCTTTATCGGGCTTGGAAAAAAAGGTTAGGTTAGGTTAGGTTAGGTTAGGTAAAAAATTTAGTGTAACATTTTTTCGTTACGCGTGACATTTTTCCACGCGTGATTCGACGTATTTCTGTAAAGTTGCATATACTTATAGTAAATTATTTTTTGAAGAAATAGGTCATAAAGAAGTTTCACTTCTTACATATTGTGTACACTAGTACACGCACACAATTTTTATTTTACATAAAGGTGTGCAATAAATAGCACAACATATTGCTGGAGGCAAATGCAAATTCTTAAGGATTTACAGTTTTAAAATATTTTCTGATAAAATATCAAAAATCTCTATCTTGTCTTGAAATAAACAGATTTTAGCATATTGTAATGAAAAATTACTTTTCTATTTATTTTCTTATATCAAATAATTCATACCTAAGTATTTAAAATCATCATGAAAGGCAAGCAACAACAAATTAATTGAACCTTCGCCGTTACGCCGTTAGTACACCTACGCATTCGCGTGCGGCAGCGAATCTCTGCGAAACTACTGCGTAGCGAAATATCTGCGGAACGTTAGTACACAGCAATGTTTTCGCAACTTTTTCGCAATGCGTCTGTGTAATGGCCATTTCGCAGTTCCTTGCGAAACAATACTTTATACTGACAAGGACGCAACTATTTCATCTAACTACCTATGTGCTAGAGTGAGACATATCATATGCGAAATCCTGCCACACTACTGACAGATTTTTCGTTGTTTCGCTGCCGCACGCGAATGCGTCGGTGTACTAAAGGCGTAAAGGCGGGTCTACGCTAGACGAACCGAGCACGAGCGAAGCACAAGCGGAGCCGTTCTCGGCTTCGTCGTGTAAGTTGTCTTGGCTTCTAAGTTGGTCCACACTAGACGAATTGTGTTCGGCTCGTGCTCCGCTGTGCTAGACTCTCCTTTATTATTAGTATTATTTATATATCCATATATATAAATCTCGTGTCACAATGTTTGTCCTCAATGGACTCCTAAACCACTTAACCGATTATAATAAAATTCGCACACCATGTGCAGTTCGATCCAATTTGAGAGATAGGATAGTTTAAACATGTAGGTACCACGGGCGAAGCCGGGGCGGACCGCTAGTTACTTATAAAGACGCAGCTTAAGAATTTAACGTTCATGGAATCTTTAAAAAAGTTTGCTTTGTGTTTATATCATTGGTAAATAACAATAGAATGAACTTTTTTTAATATGTATCAACATACAAAAACATATCTTTACTAGTTTCTTTACTAAGTTTATCGTTTTTAGTTTAAATTAATTATTTTTTTTAATTATACACATATAAAAATCGATTTGCAAAATGAATATTACAGCATAGGAACCAGTATTTATTAATTCTTAGCATAATTTGGTTTCTCAGTGTATGGTATATCAAAATTCGGTTTTCCCGTCATAAAAAATATAAATGACGCATTTGGGGCTATAGTAGTAGGTTCGGTTTTGACTCCCGCCTCCGTGGTGGTAGTTTCTCTTGGCCCTTTCTTTTCTTTCTGAGGAGGTGGTGTTGCGTCCTCTAAAAATGTAAAAAAAATATAGTGAAAAAAAATCTATACATATAATTAAATCGTAGGAAAGTCAAAACTGTACATTGAATATTTTTTTAAAAGGACAATTGGGGCGTGATCTACAATCGATATCAAAGCCAAAAGTATAGTTTATAGAATTTTTGTCTGTATGTATGTCCGGGCTAATATCAGAAAGTACTGTATGGAATTTGTTAAAATTTGGTATAGAGGTATCGTGGAACCTGAGGAAGGACATAGGATAGGTTTTATCCCGGATATCCCTCGGGAACGGGAACTATGCGGATTTTTATTAGACTACGCGGGCGAAGCCGCTGGCGGAAAGCTAGTTATTTAATATGAAGATAATATAGCTATGGCAATATCCAAATTGCATAAGCAACATCACAAAATAAAACAAAAACACACCAGCTATAAACTTAGGCTTCCTCGTCGTACTAGACCAGGTTTTATTATCAAATTCGGTCGTCGTCCACAATTCATATTCCGGTACCCACATTCCCATATCGAGCGGTTCAAAACCAAACTCCGTTAAATGTGTGGGACCTCGATATTCTACTGGGAGCATAGTAAAATCTTCATAATACGTTCCCTCTTCCCATTTCCAAGCCTGAATGTCTATTAACGTCATATTCTT
>CAJQZN010021437.1:5457-19110 GCA_907164685.1 Colias eurytheme
AAAGCGAAGTGAAGCTAAAACATGGTGTTTGAATTAATTATTTAACAAAAAGCTCTATCCTTTATTTGGTATCTGATGTCATATTGATACTAAGTTCAATCCAATATGCCAATATTTAATTAATAAATTATTTTTATTGGTAGAAGGAACCTTCTTAAAAAATCCCATAACAATAACAAATACAAACGTCATGTCATCTCTAAACATTTCCACCTCAACATATTTAAAAAATAAATAAATCTCTAACACATCGCCGTTAGCAACAATTAGATTCCGTCATGAAACATAAATCGGTTTCCCCCTAACATCTCAGCAGCTACCTCCAACCCTTGCCTGGCAGGTGCGACGCAAGCTGTTCCACTCTTTCATTCATCGTGGGATTTTCGACCAACAAAAGATTTTTGGCTATTACTATAAACATACAATTCTCCCGCATTTATATTGACTAGACTGAACCTATTTCTTGCTCAATAGTTGAAGTCACATTTGCATACAACATAAAACTTCTTGAAGATTTCTCATCATGAAAAACATAATGGAATTTAATTAAACCTTGAGCAAAAGTTTCACTTACATTGTGGATATATATTATTCAAAAAAACATTACTTTACGTTGTATAAATATTGATCAAAGTACCTATATAGCAAAAAGTAATGCTATTCCATCGTATACCTATCCTACAATTTGTTGGTACAATTATATACCCATACATGGAGCAGTAATTGTTTTGGTATAATTACTTACACATAATGCAATAATTAATAATTTAACCCGAACACTTATTATCGAACATCTTGTGAACTTCATCTTAAAAGCGTCACATAACAAGCAACAACGCCTGCATCATACATTGGGTGTCCCATTTCGAATTTTCTGTTACTAGGCCATCATCCTTAACTGTTCAAGCAGTATATTAAAGTTCATCATCAGCCCACATACGTTCCCACTGTTGGGACACGGGCGTCCTGTGAGGGTATAGGCCATAATCCACCACGCTGGCCAAGTACGGGTTGGCAGATGCCACATGTCGTCGAACTTTTGATCCTTCGACATATCGGTTTCTTCACAATGTTTTCCTTTACCGTTCGAGCAGTAGTGATGTTAAGAACATGCGCAGATAAATTGAAAAATCACTTTATTTCCTGCAAGCTCGCCTGGTCTCGAACCTCCGACTTATCGATTCGACGTCCGAGGTCTTCACCACTGTGCCACCACTGCTCTTTATATTAAAGTTAATATTTATTAATTACATTCGGCTGTAAAAGTAATCCCATTTCGCCGCAACCTCGGCAGACGGTATCCTGGTTAAATATGCAACGGGCAAGCTTTGGGAATTCGCGCGTTCGAAGAAGTCGAGCCACGTAATTATACATTGTTGGCTAATGTTTCTGCTCATGTATTGACGCTTTTTATTGTTAGTGTAACGATTGATGTTTAGATATGCTTTTTGATGTAAACGAAGCAATTGATGTTAAGGTATTAGAATTAATAGTTAATATTGTAGTGCTAAAAGTTACCAAGTTCAAATGACAACGAATTAAAGATGATACGAAATCGTAAAAAATATTTTAATAATATTTTTGCATATTTGCATAATAGTATTAAATTATTTGATTGTATAAATATTAAACATATTAAACGTAATTAAATTGACTATCTTGAGATATCTTCAATTGGAGACAAACGACGAAATAATAATCGCATACAAGACAAATTGGCATGTATATAATAATCAATTACGTTTACGTTGCATTACATTTTCTTTCAACCTTGAGCCACTAGAAAATCTTTATACCCTATCCAAAATAAATTAATTCAAAAGCTAACAAGTACACACACAAATTAATAAAGTGATTACATAAACATTTAGCACGCCTCTCGTTCAGCGGCTGTAACTTCACTCGCACGATCTCCATCTTCAGACGATCATCTTATTTGTGCTAGACTTTGCTATTAAAATCTAATTGCCCTCATAATCGAATTGAGAAAATATTATTCGGTTGTATGATCGTTGAATTTTAATTTTAATAGGTTTCATGCTATGCTACCAAAAGACAAACTATCGAATTTCTCTTGTAGAAAATGCTTCTCGCGTACCTTCTTCTAAAAATGAACGAAAACTACCTATATCTAAACAAAAATCATACAAGATACCAGGGCAGCATGAAACTAAAGATTACCTGCTACGTCAGCGTCATTTAAAAATAATACTAAGCACAATTCGATTGAAACGGTAGGTACACTTAAACCCATGAACCAATTTGCACTAATAGTTATTAGAACGGTAGCTGGTCTTATTGAATAAAATACATTTCGAGGAATACGTATTTAAAGTCCTAGACTATTAGGAGTCTATTTGGAATTGATTTTTTATAGTGCTTAGTGTTAAACTGGGCTAAAAAGTATCCTTTGTTTGAATCTAGGTTATAAACTTAATTCCATGAAACCTAATCAATCAGCTTGTAATGACTTTGAGTCAGATCTTTACATACAAAACATAGTTACAAAAATAACCTTCTGAACAAATTAAAGTACAGCGTTATCAAATATCCCATCATTTTATTTTTAAAAATACACCAGACAATAGGACAAAAATACGACATTACCAACTGCTTTACTCAAGATCAAAAACAAATTTCTAATCACCATTATCAATCAGATCAACATAGTCATCGCCTTTTGTAGTTCAAAACTGAACTGGCGACATAAAACAATGTTACGCCTCTCTCCTTAATCTTATCAGCCGTTGATTACTTCAAGCGAAAAGCCAACTTCGCTGTAATTCGCAAAATACTGGGGCCTTATCTAAATTATGTGTCGACTGGTGAATGTGAGGTGTCGAAAGGTCTTCCTAGAACTAATATAGCTCCGACATGACGTATGCTTTTAGATTTAAAAGCGACTCTTATATGTGTAAAGTCGCGTATTGCAATATGATTTAGTTGAGTCGATTTATCAATTTTTTTGTACACTTTACTTGTAATACTTTTAGAGAAATATCAAATATCAGTCTGCAGTAAAAATTGCTTGTATTTTTAGTTAGTTTATACTCTTTTACGCAAAAAAAAAAAACTAGTAAACGGATTGGGTTGAAACGGTATGAGATAAAATAACACACAATAGGCTACCTTTGATCCTGGTAAAAGCCTATGTCCGAAACGAGCTGAACTTGTTGACACTGTTTACAAATATTTTTGATACTCGTTTTTCGATAATGCTTCAGCATTTAAATTCATGATAGGTATTCACAAATTTGTTAAATCATTATTCCACCACTTGATAATTACAAATTACTGAAACAGTATTCCTGAAAATAGGTCGACACTCAACCAGAAAATAATCCGATAACTCATCTGTAATAACACTCAATTACAAATGATTTAAATGAAAACAATAATACGACGCACAGACCAGAAATCTGAATTCATTCGAACAAAGCAAACGTCGACACCGCGAAATCAGCTTTAGGAGGGGGACATTAAATATTTTTCAGTTATGAGTCGAAAAAGCCACAAAAGCATCGCATTTCCATCCGAGGAGTGGTGTTATATAGGTATATATGGAGTATAGGTGAGCCAGCAACAAAGACATACGAACCGAGCCTGCATTTATTGAAAGTGGGGGCGACCGGGGACAAGGGGGGACCGCTCGGGACGGCTCCGTAACTGATGCACGTTTGAATTTAGCGTCACTTTTGTTTTGCGAAGAAATTCCAAAGGATTTTAGGGAGTGAAAAATACATTTGCCTTAACATAAATATGTTATGACGGACAGCGGACTATTGAATTCGTGAATTCGTAAAAGTATATGCGATGTAAAGTAGGGAGCTTTCTCGTATTTCATTTTATATCCACTATTATTATAAGTGCTAAAGTAACTCTGTCTCTATCTTTGTGACTGTTTTTGCCTATTAATACTGAGCTGATATATTTAGTTAAGCAGATACTTTATGAAAGATCAAATGGACCAATTCGACAGGCATTTGTGAATTCATTTCATAACAATATAGGTACGTCTTATAACTTCATCATAAAAGATGAAAAAGTATACTATTAGTGGAATAATACACATAACCCTGGGGCCCAAAGCTCGTGTCACCCCACAGCGCTGCAGCCACGGATTATGCCCGCAAATATGGCAAAAAAGGACTTGTTGCTTTATCACTGCCACATTTTTACGGGCGCCAATTTAACATATTATGATGTCGCTCGGCCTTTGTGTTTAGATTGTGAATGGTGATAAAACAGCTTCACTGCGCGGCGTAAGGTTTTTTAAAAGTAATTTTTTGTTATGTCATCTACTTACTACCGCTGAGAAGTCGTCACACTAAGGAAGTCGTAACAAGATTGGACTTTATTTTTTTTGTGTGAATTATATTGGTTGGTGTTGGTAAGTTAAAGTTCGTAATTTGCTCCATGCAAATACGCCCGTCATTATAATTTCATGTCGATTATCAAAAACGAAAAACTATTTTTTTTAATTTTCCAGATTTCCACCAATCGCAATACCTATCTTAAATTTTTAACACTACAGGATCATCAATATTTAAACTGAACTAACATCCTTAAACTATCTTAATATATTTCTCTTTAAAAACAGTAAAAAAGCAAACAGCAAATACAGTGCAGCAAAATCATCTCGCCTACGAAACATCAACGAGGTCCGCACTCCGCAGCGTCGAGCCGGCCATATTTCATTTTGTTTGTCTCGCCGGCGAAATAGGCTTTTGTTCTGAATAATTTACAATTTGGACGCGGTTATTAATCGTGCAATGATATAATGTGTCCGCGTATCGCTGTATATCACGGCGAGACTGGTAACTTATAATGGCGCGTAGATAAATGCCAACGTTGGATCTAAATCTGTTATAGATTTTAAGAGCCGAAAATCAAGTCATCGTACCTATACATGTCGATAATTCATCCATACTAATATTATAAATGCGAAAGTAACTCTGTCTGTCTGTCTGTTACTCAATCACGCCTAAACTACTGAACCAATTTGAATGAGATTTGGTATGGAGATATTTTGATACCCGAGAAAGGACATAGGCTACTTTTTATTGCGAAATATGTACCACGGCCGAAGCCGGGCCGGACCGCTAGTATTCTATAAATGTCAATCTGTGATGCATACTACGAACTAGGTAGGTACTTAAACTGCGATAACGCTAGCAGGGTACCCAGATATAAAGCAGGTTGTAATAATTAAGAATCCAAGTAAAATATAAATATCAGCGAAAAATATATACTATGTGAAATTGTAATTCAATAACACTTTACAACATTCAGTTGCATTAAATAACACATTAACAACTAAACGAGACAATTTAGTGGGTACTTCACATGTACAAGTGAATTTGAGAGATCATTATGTGCTCATTAAATGATTATTTTGCAGTAACAGTCGCGTAATGATAGAATTAGTGCATAAATTGTATACAATTTTATTAACGTACTTGTATGTCCCATAAATGAAGCAAAAAGTTACGCAAATTTTATTCAATATTGAAACCATTTAAAAACAAATGTAATGTGTGTCAAAATCAAAAACATTAAAATTCGTGTATCCGCTTCCGTAGCTTGAGAAAGTCGATTGAATAAAAGTTAAAACATTTCAATTAAAAATAAAATACACATAAGGACAAATTCACATTTAACTTATCCAAAGAACAACATTGTCCATCTTCACCTACATTCCACAGCATCCATTCTAGCTGCAAGGTTCGCAGATTAATCAAAGAGCAAATAGGTGTGCGAGATGACGTCTAGGCACTGCCCACCGCCTACCTGTTGATTATTGAGTTACTTAGCGCCTTGCCCGGTGCGCTGCATGACACCATTTTGAGATTATATCTATTATATAAAATAGAGTATAATTATACCTATATTGATATTAAATAGGACACTGCAGTGTTTTATACATGTGATTTCTAATTGTGTTGTCACGTTGAATTATAAAGTGTAAATCAGTGTCCAAAAGTAGAGCAGAACATTTGAAAAAATAATTAAAAGCTAATTGTGTCTAGATACTATATTTTAATATCAATAATTAATATTCTTATAATACAGATATTCAAGATTATGTATGTCAAAAGTAAAGTGAACTATATTTTATTAATACATATTTTATTCACTTAAATAATGTTATTTAATCCAGTAAATGGCAGCATAAAATTATATCCGAGTAATCACACCGGCACACAGCTGTTCATATCTTAAAAGAATCTCGTCAGATCCTATTAAAATAGATCACTTACTGAGATTGAAAATATCGAAAGATTCCGACGTGGAACGATTTTCTTCGGCTAATATTTTATATGTTGGAAAGCTGGGGAAGTTGACTCAATGGCCATATATCATGTAGAAAGTATATGCAGCGGTATGTATGTATGTATGTATGTATAGTTATATAGGTCAACCGGTAGATTGCTGCTACATATTAAAATACTAGACTGGAGCAGATTTCATAGAGGAAGTATTATTTTGTATTCAGCTTGTATTTGGGACCTTTAAACTAAAGCGTTTATATGCATGTTTTATTTAAACTTATGCAGATCTCTGTTCACTTAGGCTAATAAAATTTAAAGATTATGTTGCATTTAAGATTTCGTCGGAATATTTATTTCATGACCAAACATAGTTGCTCATAATCGTACAGGATAATGCAATAAGTATTTAAGCTTATTATACCCGTTCTGCTTATTAACAAATTTTTTACTACAGCTACTAAATATATCTTAGGAAACATCCGTATAAGTTACATGTTTAAAATGTACACAAATATACGTTCATGAATAATTCCACAACATAATATTATATACATTTTAAACCGATCCAATGTTTGCACATCCATTTAGCGGTAATAAGCGACAAGTAGAGGTCTAATTCCGATATCAATGGACTAACACATTACTACTTTAAACTTAATCTTTAATCTATTGGAATAAGATTCAAATTCACTTAGCGCAAGTCGCGTCTGCTTTTAATGAGGAAATTGCAATGATTTATACAGTTCTAATTATACGGTTATAAACTCAACAAGTTTAAGTTTATGATGTTTCAATGGAATCTATTCAGGATATTTTATGATTAGAGATGATATTTAAATGGCATCTTTATTTATTTTAAACTATACGCAATGGATTTAGTACCAAACATTGACAGTAAATAAAATTTAAAGGAATATCTAATACCTTCTACTAAATTTCATCCGAATTACAAATAGGTATCGAAGTCGTGAATTGCACAGTTTCTCCAGAAACCTTGTTTAATGGATATAAGACACAGTATCAAATGTGAGTGCAAAATGATGTACCTACCTACCTATATACATATATGTATTGTAATAATAAAACATAAATACATATTAACATTCAGTTTAACTAAAGTTTTCTTTAAATAGGTTATTGGCTTCAATTACATCAATACACCTGTCAGTAACTATGTTATTGCGTAAAATAATGAGATTAAGTCAATCTTCTTACATGTCTGTATTGTCTACATAATACATATATTACACGCATTGCTTATAACTTATATTTAATACTCTTACGTGTATTTATTTGGTTGTACAGGTACGACTTACTCATATAAAATGTATATAAGGACGCGTTTAGCACTTAAAATAAAGAAAATTTTGCTATTTTTTGCATTATTAAGCTTATTTCATTTACAATACGAATCTACGTATTTTTTTTCAAATTGATCGAAACAACATGAAATAAAACAAACAATAGTTAACTTAATATAAAAAGGTACACCAATAGGTAGTATTACACTTAACGATAATGTGTAATCGTTAAGTGTAATCCCAGACATTTTCCGGACATTTCTCAGGCATTTTCTGGGGATCTTCCAGGCATTTGCCGGATATTTTCCGGACATTTTCACATTTTCCGGATATTTGGACATTTTAATAATAAACACATTTAATAATAAACACATTTATTGTCAGAATCACATCATGATTACAAATTGATTTACAAAGGAAAAACAAATAAAAGAAAAATAATAAGAATAAGAAGAAGCTTATTCCTAAGAAACAGTAGGTAATGTGGCAGTGAGTGACCTGACAAATGGAGCCAACTCAGTTTATGATGGCAAGGTGATTAATACCTTACCACCACTGATTTTCAGTGACCCCAAGTGACTATTGGAGTTTCAGTCTAGAATTACATGTAATGAAAATTTAACATGAGTATATTATGTGAAGGGTATATTTCTATTAATATGATAGATATAATATATATATATAATATCAGTATGTAATTATGTATATAATGTAAATAAATAAAATGAAATTATGTATACAATGTTAATAATAATTATAACGATAGATAGGCAGAGAATAAATGCGTATATACTTAATATTATGATATAAAATAGATATTTAATGTGTAATTCGATACAAATGCACTAAGTGTTAGAACAGGATTTTAAAATATGTTTCCGGTATTGAAAACGAAAATTATTAATATTTGTCAAACTGGTTAATGGTGGTGGGATGTTGTTCCAACACTTAGTGGCATTGTATCGAAAGCTACCCTTGAATGCAGCTGAGTGGTGCTTGGGTATGGATAGTTTACAGTTTGCAGACCTAGTTAGGTAGTTTAAGGCACTTCGTTCACCTACCCATGCGAGTTTTTCGTAGAGATATGTGGGTATTTTCGACTGCATCAATCCAAAAAGTAAAGTGGCAAAGTGTACCTGGCGTCTTTTTTTCATATTTAGGACGTTTGCGGTATTAAGGTAGGGGCTCACATGACTTCTTGAAGGGATGTCCCAGCAAAAACGCGCACACGCATTTTGTACGCGCTGTATCGCTGTTTGTGTGGGAGAAAGAAGTCTGGGGCCATAAACAGTGTCGGCGTAATTGAATCTGGAGAGGATAAGAGCATCACATAGTTGAATGCGTAGAGGTGTTTCGATATAATTTCTTATTCTATAAAGCATTTTTAATTTGTAGAATGAGGTGGAGATTGTTTTTCCGGATTTTCCGGATATTCCACGGTTTTTCCGGAAGTTTCTACGCATTTTCCGGATATTTTCCAGACATTTTCCGAGCATTTCCCAGGCATTTTCCGGTTATATTCCGGGAATTTCCCAGGCATTGTCCGGGGATTTTCCGAGCATTTCCCGGGGATTTTCCGGATGTTTTCAAGACATTTTCACGCATTTTCCGGATATTTTCCAGGCATTTTCCGGATATTTTCCGGACATTTTCACGCATTTTCCGGATATTTTCCAGGCATTTTCCAGGGATTTTCCAGGCATTTTCCACGGTTTTCCGGAAATTTCCACGCATTTTCCGGACATTTTCACGCATTTTCCGGACTTTTCCGGGAATTTCCCAGGCATTGTCCGGGGATTTTCCGAGCATTTCCCGGGGATTTTCCGGATGTTTTCAAGACATTTCCCTGGCATTAAGGGGATTTTCCTGGCATTTTCCACGCTCCTCCCGGACATTTTCACGCATTTTCCGGACATTTTCACGCATTTTCCGGATATTTTCCAGGGATTTTCCACGGTTTTTCCGGAAATTTCCACGCATTTTCCGGATATTTTCCAGACTTTTCCAAGCATTTCCCAGGCATTTTCCAGTTATTTTCCGGGAATTTCCCAGGCATTGTCCGGGGATTTTCCGAGCATTTCCCGGGGATTTTCTGGAATTTCCACGCATTTTCCGGATATTTTCCAGACATTTTCCAGACATTTCCCAGGCATTTTCCGGTTATTTTCCGGAAATTTCCCAGGCATTTTCCGGGGATTTTCCTAGCATTTCCCGGGGAATTTCCGGACATTTTCCAGACATTTACAGGCTATGTCAGGGAAATGTCCGGAAAATGCCTGGAAAATATCTGGATAATACCCGGAAAATGCGTGAAAATGTCCGGAAAATGCGTGAAAATGCCTGGAAAATGCCTGGGAAATGTCCGGAAAATGTCCGGAAAATTCCCGGAAAATATCCGGAAAATGCGTGAAAATGTCCGGAAAAACGTGGAAAATGTCATTTCAAATTTGCGAAGTAATTAAAGCCGAAAACCAAAAAAAGAAAAAGAAAGCTAAAATCTTTCATATTAAATGTATATGGGATATTCATATTTCATACTTAATGTATAAAGATAATTTTTTTGATATTTCTCGATTTATTTTAAAAAATTTATTACGGCCATTTTACTCATTAGGTTAAGTACTTTCGATATCAGTTTAAAGTTTTTTGTTATCTGTAATACTTACGGAAAAATCGCCCTTAATTAGCCCTTAAATCCGACGACAAAATAAAATAAATTTAACATTAGCACCATCCTTCAACAACGGTAGATACCCACAACACAACCCATACCACTATTCGTCATTCACAGGAATCGAACCCACTAACATCAAACAAGCAAGCACAATTATACCAACTGCAGCAATGCACCAAACCTCTCAATGTGTCAATCCAAACTTAATTACACATAGACGAATGGTCAAGCGCGCTCCGTATCCGTACCGGTCGAACGGAACCGCCCGCGCCGCGGTCATATCAATGCCAAAGCCAAGGCTCTGCGATTGACAAGGCTCTTACGTAAACGGTTGGATTTTAAGGTATGAATTAATTCGATTGAAACACAAATCTACATTACGTAAATTGAAATTTAATAAAATTAAAGAATACTCTAACTGGCAAGTCTAGGGAATACTCTAAATACCGGCATGGTATTGTATGGTATGGTATTAAGATAATCAGATTTTAAACTTTATGTATATACCAAATTTTGTAAAGAGAGTTCTCTTGTTGTAGTCTTGTGAGTTGTTTTTGAATAAGAATATCACAGCTTTCTTAAAAACTTTTTCTTTTCATTAGGAAGAAGTAAAAAACATACATCCACATATTTTTACAAAAATTCATGTTAATAATATTAAATTAAGTAGTAGGAAGAAATAATACGATAATTATATCATTTCGCAATATTACCAGACTTCAATAATCGAGGATCATATCTAATATGAAGCCATCGAATTGTATGCTTCATCTTCTACACATCATCTGAGTCCGTCTGAGTCAATTTAAGTAATAGAAGGATAAAATCTTTTCCTTTCTGGGCATATAAGAAGTTTCCATTTTAAGAAAACTTTTGTAACTTATTGATAGGAAAATACATAAGTAGGTGTATAAAATGAATTGTGCAAATCAACCAAAACCATATACCGTAGATATAATTCTCAATAATAATAATTATTCATAATTACAATGGATGTTATCTTCAAGATGACATTTCGCGCTAAATGCTCATTCCAACCGAATACTCAATTCACAAAAAGTAACATTGAAGCCAACAGAAAACTTTTTGCTAAACTAGTTTTTATATCATTGCCAATGCATTCAAACAAAAGGGTTGCTTATCTTACTATACTCGTTTATTATCTGTGTAAATGCTTTGAAATGTTAACTTCAGTAGTCTTAAGGACTAATTAATAAAACTAGCTGATATCCAATTTTACAAGGCAAGTGTTTAAGCCACAAGGAAAGAATTTAAATTTTGCGTAATCGATTTTATAGATATTTTCTGTACAGATTATATGTTGGATAGTATCTTTAAATCATTAATATTAAAAATATCGTTCAACCGCGTTTAAAGCGAATATCTTAAGGCCTGCCGATTTCCATGATACATTTTAAGATATAGAATCTAAACCCAACTATTCCATCTCCATTTACATTTTTCAGTCACAATTCAAATCATCAATTAATACGCAATTGACTTCATTGCAATTACACTAAGACAAAGCAAACGTACCACCACAGATAATCACACAATCAGACAGATCCACAATTGTTAACAAATAACAATTGTACAGCACTATTCAGATCGCTTATCCAAACATCAACACATCACTCAAAATCGCATTGCTCCCAATATTGCTAAATGCTAATTTTGGATAATACACCTTTGCAGTTTGCACTATTCATTATACGAATCTGCCCGAAAACACCAAGTTTCAATTCACTAATATTAACAATTTACGATTAACACATTTATACGAACATTGATACGAACAGATTTTCAACATATTAATAAGTACAGAGAAATGCATTTATTGAAACGAGTTTAGCGCCTATAGTGACAGTAAAACATAGGTAAACCAACAAACATAGGTAGGACTCAAATGTCTTATCATCAAATTGATCTCCTCCTTATATTCCAATTTCACAAAGAAACCAATATTCCTTAATAACACATAACAATAAATCGGAAAAATCATTTCTCAGATTCAATCACATAAAAATATTTACATGTCTATTGTATTCATTATTCGAAGAGAATAAATGAAACCTTATTGTGCCATTATCTAAATGTTTAACCACCGTTCATTCAACTTCCAACCCAAACATGTACCTTCAATACAATTTGTATTTCAATCAAACTTCCAAGAGTCGCTATTTTTAGCGGCAAATCTTCTCACTTGTATCGGCACATGAAATATTCAATTTAATTCATATAAATCTAATAATATCACGAAACAACGACACGTGATATATTTGTACACGAGGATCCTCCATCGTCTACGCAGGCGACCGACGTCACGTGTTTTTCATTCATACGATTAAATTTAGCCGAGGTAAACATTAAACTATGAAGAACTAGTAAATTAACTACGCATTTATATATTAGGTATAACTATGGCCTCATTCACTAATAGCGACCCGCTCTAGTTGTTTCATTTCGTCTAAAGAAAACATAGGCTAGACAGACATTCTGAAGCTCCAATTGATTAAAGGAATTTCAGATCTTATACAATGAATTATCCTGGCTTCTTCGGTATCGTTTTTTTCACTATCCTGGCAACAATACACTATGTACTGCAGTAGGTATACTACTTTCTAGGAACAAATCTTATCAAATCGAGACCACCTCGGCAACAGCACAACAGGCACCAGTGACGTCACATTCTTCGTATCCGGAATGTCACTTATAGACGGCGCGGGCGTTTAAAGCACCTCATCCCTCAACTGCCCTTCCATTTACAATTAGGGTGCTTTTCCACCAATAATGTGCGAGGACGTGTTGCGACTTGCGAGAAATGTGTTTGTAAATAACCAATCGTATCTTTTCGATTTTTTTAACGTTTCGAACATTCTATCGATTTAGTTTGAAGTGTTTAGCGTTTGAAGCGATACTATTGGTTATTTCCAAACACATTGCTCGCTTCACATCCTCGCACATTAATAATTGGTGGAAAAGCACCATTAATAGGGCACACGGCACTTCACAATCACTTAAACAGGCGAGATTCTGTCTCGCGGCCCCTCAGCACAAGATTTATGTGTTTCTGACAAACCATCCGTCGGTGGTATCGTGAAGATAAATCAAAAAGTTAACGTCGCCCGTACGTGGTGGTGGTGTTATGTGTGATAGTAATGATTTTATCAATATATTCTATTTTTTTAATTATGATAACTTCACTTCACAGTTATAATGTGTCTGTAATGTATGTACTTCCATTTGATTTTGGGCTCAATACCGTTCAACAACAAAAAAAGCTCAACAAAATTTTCTAAACTTTTGTACGAAGTACGTCTGATCAATCATCGCAGGTTTATAAACCAAGTTGTCAAGCTTATCTTAAGGAAATGTTAATTATTGCATTTAATATACCCAACCTATG
>CAJQZN010021438.1:0-14213 GCA_907164685.1 Colias eurytheme
AGCGGAGCGAAACTCACTCGCAACTCAGTAACGGTCGTATCCCTGAACAAAAAACTTTCGATTTACAATCGCGTTTCGCAATTACGCTCGCTATTCAACATTTTCATAGTTTTTAAGTGACATCTGTAATTAAATGTTGCTGCGAGTTGCACTATCTCGTGGAAACGTGATGGATGTGTCATGTTCAGTGGATAAACCAGCCATCTCGTACATCAAGTCTTATAGTGTTTTGATTGATATAGTCTACTGAGCAAGGAACAAAATATACAGCGAAACAGTCTCAAAAATAAATTTATGATATCCGATTAATCCGATTCATAAAATCCGATTAATAAATTTATGATTATCTTGAAAAATTTCAAACAAAAATAATATAGAGAGAGCGTTAGAAGCGACTCCATAGTTTCTCTGTGACCGTTTTAGTTTTCATTGAATGCGTTGTCCAAAATGCGGATGAGCGGTGTGATATACTGATATTACTTTTTTAGTGCTCGCGCTCGTTAAACGAGTATAGCAAAAGTTCTACAACACTATCAATATTTAAATTTATTGTGACAACTCGAAACCGGTAACTCCATACATTTGTACGATTTTTGTACGAATTATACGTGATTTATGTGCGTTATATCGGTTTGGTTTCGTAAATGCTTGGACGTTCTTAATGGGTCATGTCTGTTTAATGATGTGATAAGACAGTTTTAATCTTAATTCTATTCAGAGATAAGTAATTTCATAAATTGGCGATGTTCGAAATTAATATGAAAATTCCTGGGAATATATCTTGTGTATAAAATGTTACATTCTTACTTTAAAATACCTCAAGTCACATGGAGATTTTCACTATACAATTAAAAATTACTTGGGACACATGTAACGTCACCTCATGTCATTGAAAATACAAGAAAAAGGCGGCTGGGTCATCAAGTCATGTCTTGGCGATCATGAGACAAGACCGAGTAATTTCTCTTCTATTTAACAAACATATTATTTAAGTAGTCTGACTTAGCATTAAGAGCTACATTATTGTGAACTTTAATATTGTTTATAAGATATTCCTCTTTGAAATTGTAACCATATTTTAAAAGACATGATCTAAAAGTCGCAACTGTCTTACGAATGTAGAGCCCATCATATTATATATTATACAGATACGCTTTCGGAAATAAATGTATTCGTATTATATTATAATAATAATGACTGTCTCTGTGACAAATACTTTATGTTGAACTATAAGGATGTAATAATTAGGAATTACTTGACCACAACATTGGAATGACTTAATTAGAATGCGCTCAGCAATAATTCACTACAGAAAATGAGAGTTTGTCCGTACGTGTAATACAAATGTATAAATATTTATTTTATTCCTACTAGCTTGAGTCATCGGCATATATTGCTAATATATGAATCGGTAGTAACTGTGGTGACGTAGTTACCAAGAAAAACGTTGTATTCAACCGTTTAGGTTGAACGAAGTACATTGTGATAATAATAATTATTGTACTCTTGTAAAGCTAGTGATTATTTAATTATATTTATTTGTCGTTTTATTGAAGTTGCGAAGAGTAACAAAAAAATGTGTGTGTGTACTAGTGTACACACGTAAGAAGTGAAACTTTTTTATGACCTTATTAAAAAAAAAAATTTACTACATGCAACTTTACAGAAATATATCGTATCGAATCATGTGTGGTAGGGATAAGAAAAAGATTGCGCGTAACGGAAAAATGTCACGCGTAACGAAAAAATGTTACACTAAATTTTTTTCCAACCCCGTAAAAAGAAGTTTCACTTCAAAAATAAGTTAAGGATATTAATGACAGTGAAAGCAAAGGAGCTACCGGTGTTACGTGGTCACCAGATTTGCCTTTGCTTGAATATTTATTTATTTATTTATTTATATGTGTATTTTCCATGCAACGATAGCTTATAAAGGGTGATCAAATGTTATGATAGCTTTTGAAGTGAAACTTCTCTCAACGCGACTAGTTGAGAGAAAAAAATTTAAGGTCGCGTCATGGGAACACCGTCACGTCACGTATTTGGTATCTTTAAATCTTGCCAAATAAAAGAAGTTTCATTTCTGACACGTGTGCTCGGCACATACGCACTTTTTATTGGTAAAATAAAAAGTCTCTGCATTGCAAAAATGTATGCATATTGGTGATGTAGCACATAATTTTTATTTAACCTTAGTGCCTATTTGCATAACAATCTACCTGTCCATCCAGTCTGCTAATCCACGTGTTTTACTACGAAAAAACAAATAGTCCTCGAGACTATATAAATGATCTGCAATAGATTAAAAGATACGGACCACAATATCTATTAAAATGACTTGATAAATTTATTATATTATTTCTAAGAGTCACTCGAAAACAGCACTAGCGTTTATTTTCCTTATAGCTATAGGTACAAACTACAAAGTAAATTAATACATGTTAACTAGCTGTGTATCGCGGTTTCACCCACGGACAAACTTACGAACAATAACTATTAGTCTCTATTTCAACACTTATGGGTAAAAAAAGCATGTTTGAGCCAGTTTTTCCACTATTTTCATTCCAAATTTCATGCAACCGATTTGCACTTAGGCCGCCAATGCGCTACAAACACACAGACTTTACTTATAACATTAGTATAGTTAACTCGATCAATTAGTAAGTAGGAATGCTTCGACGCAAGCTACCCGCATGTGTACATAACTCTGTGACATTACCACTCATAATAGTGGGCTAAACATACTTGTTGTTTGTGTGATAACAACAACATAGTATTTTTTAGCTCTGCAAATGTTTTTAGTTTTATGTTACCTACTATTTTTAAGAAATAAATTTTTAACGACTATAGAAAAAATTCAATTACGAAACGGGATTCGAAACCGCGTCTTTTTCCTATTACTACTTACAATTTGCAATACCGAAGTGAATCCATTGCAGAAATATGAAAAGCTCTTCGAAAGTTTAATGTTGAAATCTTTCCTTAGCATTGACAGAGCCCATCAAAATCCATGTCATTAGGAGACTCCATGGTTGAACTGTAAGTTAAGCAACCACAGGCGCGGTGACTTCAACGATAGGTGACTGCGTCGTGGTTTCGGCTGGGCATTGTTAGTGGTAATTTCTATCTTCATGCTTCGGTCGGCATTTGAAAAGTCTATCTCGATAGATGTTAGACAGTATTCGTTGAGATGGAACAAACCTTTGAGCGATATGATCAATTTTAACTATTATCACAGTGTAATAAGTACTGTGTACTGTGTAGCTGGCTTATAGACATCAGATATGAAATAAAAAACATTATTTTAGTATAAGTAGTTAAGGTTTTCCATCTAATAATGTTTTAACCAAATTATATTACCTACTAATTCTGCTTCTTACCGAAATATTATGTATGACTCTACATCTATGTGTTTTAAGTATAAGTTTACTTCTAGGCAGATTCATTTCTGAAAATAATACGAAAACAAATTAAAATATGTGCAATTAATAATTAACTGATATTTATAGTGTAGGTATCCCTCGGTAATTGGTGGTCACACTTGACCGGCGTTTATTTATGTTTTAATGAAACATTATTAAATTAATTACTTTGGTTTGATTTATTTGGTAGGGTGCCCGCATTATTTAGTTTTTCATATAAAACTTTGCGTATATCTAAGAAAAATCAGTAAGTAACTTCGTGTTGAGTTTTAATTTATACAAACGGTTTCAGAAATTATCTTCGTAATCTACGCAAATTCATAAAAATTGCTTTAAAACAAAGTGAGATGTAGAAATCGAGTAAATTACAGGTATCATAGACAAAATAACAAGCCATAGTTTCGAATTACATTTTATATGGACCTGCTTTTAAAAGCTTTCAACATAAAACATTATGGAGTCATATCATCTTATCTTCACTTAGAATTAATTCACTTATATCTTTGTTTTTAATCTTTTAAATGCCTTTCACTGGTGCTCAGTGATATGAACGGAATAGACAAAATGTTCAAAATTCGCTTAACATTATTATTAGGCGTAAGACTTAAGAGCGCGTGTACATTGGGTAAGTTTAAGGTATTTTACATTATTGCAACTGAAAATCTAGGTACATTTTAAGTAATTAGGATTATGTGAAAGATGGTAGGTATATAAAAATGTATATTATTTCAATAAAATCTATGATTAGCCTTTTGAATCATAAAAGCTATTTGATTTCTAGCTAAATCTATATAATCTAATATAGGTAAAAATAATTTCGATTTGCATTTTTTTTACAATTTAAACCAACTACTTGATTAACTTTTACAATTATTTTACTATTATAGAACTTGGGCGAACTGCAAATGGCCTAGTAAGTATCATTACATTTTAGAAAAATTACTAATATTGCGTGCGGGACAAATTGAAAAAAATATTTATTAAAAAAATAGCAGGTAAATCCAACTGAACATGAGATTTAATGTTTGGATGCGGTAATATTTTAATATTTTTTTTTACGTTTTTGGATAGCTCTTCGTAAATATCCTCATTTAAGCACGATATTTGTAATAAAATACGAGTAAATTTTATTTTACACTTTAATTAAATACATTTTAATTTAAGTTAATAGTTTAGCGCTGTTACAATATAATAATTAGCAACGTTATTATTAATTTGTACAAAATTTGCATATATACAACCTCTATATTATTTTAACAAATTTACCAATGTTTTGTAAGTTATATTTCCAAGTTTTGTAAGATAAATTCTTCACAAATTACCATATAATTGTTTCATTGTGCCGGCACGGGCGTAGAGGTGTACCGTGTAATGTATACGAGCCTTTAGATGTACTATAAGATTCTATCCATACTAATTATTATTATCTATGACCATCACTTTTATCACAAGTCTTAATTTCATTACGCTTTAAAAAAAAATTTATGCCCAAAATAAAAGTAAAAAGCAAATAAATTTATCATACAATTAACATAATGAGCATGATTTATAATAATACAATTTGTTTTAAATTACATTAAAAGCGTGCATTTTGCGTAAATCCATACTAATATTATAAATGCGAAAGTAACTCTGTCTGTCTGTCTGTTATTCAATCACGCCTAAACTACTGATCCAATTTTCATGAAATTTGGTATGGAGATATTTTGATACCCGAGAAAGGACATAGGCTACTTTTTATCCCAGGAAAATGACGCAATCCCGGAAATCCCACGGGAACGGGAACTATGCGGGTTTTTCTTTGAATGCGCGGGCGAAGCCCCGGGCGGAAACCTAGTATTTTTCTAAATAACTAATTATAATTTTTTATCTAAACGCACATTTCTGGTCGGTGAAGCCGCATAATTTATTTGGCTCTGTTTATTTCGTTAATAAAATTAAAAACAAACAGTTATGTGAGATTTTATTCGGTTAATACGGAACATAAGCTGTAATTATTACATTTTTTTATATCACGAATTTCGTACACTATTTTGAATATTATCTATATGTAAATTATACTCGCTCTTATAGTTTTTATAAATTGGTTTTATAACTAAGCTCTTTTCACCATGCATATACTTTACATTTACATTACTGTCCAAGACATGCGCTCGTACCGATGTATTTACATGAAGACTAACCCTGACAGAGAATGTACATTGTACCACAATAATTATTGTACCGTGATTGTACGTAACAAATATCAAGAATATTATAATGTATGTAATATCGGATTATCCTCATGCCTTCAACTTTTTGAGAAAATTGAAAATGGAAACTAAAAACGGATAATCTAACGTATTAAATCACCGTATTTTAAATCTTAATTCAAATTTTGTAAGCTTATAAAGGATGCGTGACAATACAATAATTTCAAGGGAATATCTTATTTTTCCGATTGTTATCGCCAGGATCAAAAATTTTCCTTCGTATAAGAGGTACTCTGTATAAGAGCAAGCGAGACAATTTATTTAATCCTATTTTTTAAGCATGTTTCAGTTTTTAACGATATTTATTATTATAATAAAAACGAAATAAAATAAATTTTAAACAAACTGGCAATCTATTGAACGCTGTAAATCTTTTAGACGTCCTCCCGCCGAGCGAAAATTATGATCAATTGATTTGTCGTTCATTAATATACTATATTTATTTATTAGATTCCTAGGAAATATTTTTAAACGATTTTTTTTTTATTTTATTTAAGATAATATCTAAATATTTTTAAGTTTTGCAATGTGTGACAATAAATATTTTTGATTATGCATAGGTACCTGTTCAAGACACTTTTTAAGTTTTATAAAAAAATGGATATGTGCTGAATTTATTTATTATCAATTAATTATTTCAATTTTTATTCATATTTATACACTTTTATTCAATACGAAGTACCAGGCGCCCAGAATGCCTAAAGAGTTAAGGAGTACGACGTAATATTATAATCAATTTATGTTAATGCCCTTATCGGCCTGCATTTCGCGAATGTCGCACCTGCGCTGCTAAGTGCTAACTGTACTAAGTACGTATTTATATTAAGATTACGATGTTTGTAAGGATATTTATACGATACTGGTCAACAAGCAGAACCATTGGAAGTGCGTAGGTTAAAGCTTCCGTGGCATAAATAAAAAAATTAGGGCCGATTTTTCAATGCTTGGATAAAACTTATTCGTCGAATAATGTATAAAACTACCATTTTAAAAACGTATTCTAATTGCCCGTATTTGACAGTTTACGTGATATTTTAATATTATCGTGTAATACTTTATTGGACGGATAAGTTTTATCCAAGCATTGACTAATCGGCCCTTATTAATGATGTAAACATCGACTAACGAAAGTGTAATCTTTTTGAGAAATAAATGTCTTAAACCGTAAAGTGATACATTTTTTTAGTCTGAAACCTAGTTTATTAACAAACTGGCAAATACAAGAATTTTCTACATTTATCCTCATAAAACAATGTTTATCATTACAGAAATTCGTCTGCGAATTCCATTAAAGTTTTAATTTAAAATAAATAAAGTAAATGTTCTTCAGTCTATTTCTGTCGATGTATTTATTATTAATCTAATAAAAATCAAATTCAATTAATTGGTGGATATCTCAAAATAAAACGACAACTTTACGACACTCATATAGTCACAACTATTTTTAATATCGATTTCACATGTAGAAATTTTTATATTAGCTTTAAATATACCTTACCTACATTTTTATTTAATTTCGTTGTGTAGAGTCGGGCGTGAGGTGCCGACCTTGAGGCACTAAGTCAAGGAAATACTATCTATATATATTATCTACATGTTGTATGGTTATCCTTGATACAGTCGGGCTAAAATATTATTGCAGAACTGAGGTAATACGGGTTAATAAAATTGCCTTTGTGGTTAGATATATTTGGAACTCTTCCCTATTGAATAGAATTTAAGGAATAAAATAAGCGAAGACATTTTGAATGATATAGGGTTGCAGAATAAATAAAGAAACACTATTGAAAAATTGCTAAGTAGGTCAATTTTGTGACAACTTTTCTCTGAACTATAAATGTTATCACTATAATAAACAGCTGTTATTTAGACTTGTATATTAAACCACGTTGTTTTAACTTGTTTAAATTGGGCTGTTCGATTCACATTATTTGCATATTTTTTTTAAACCTACTGATCTTTCATGCAGATCAACCGATCGACGGACCATGGATTGTGATCAGACCCTGCGACAGGCACGTCTCCCGCCAGACGCAGAACAGTTGACAGACGCAGAAGCTGACGGACGCCCTACATGGCCACGCCAAATAGAGCCTGCTACGTTGCGGGAATAATAATTGATTTGTAAGAAACCTTACTTACTTTTGGTGAGCACTATTTAAAGAACAAAACCATGAATCACGGGCTATTGTTTATGATGTGACGTAGAGTTTTGATATAAATTGAGAATCTAACGATGAAAGAATATAAGTTAAGTTTAAGAAATAATCATTTATATTGATAGTCCTTTAGACACCATAAACGACTACCTACTACTACTTACAGAAAAAAGGCTTCACATAGATGTACAAATTTAAAAATTGGCGTGTGTTGTATGTAGAGCATGAGTTAGAAACATTCTAATTCGCACTAAATTGAAAATCAAAATATAAATTGAAAAAAAAATTAAATAAATCTCCATATATTTAAATTTAACTAGATAAAAATAAACGTTTAGAAATTTTTATTTACCTACCTCCGCTAATGACTTTTATTTGATTTTCGTTTTAGAAACAATCCTATAAATATTATGATTCGGAAAGTGGATGCTAACTTTTACGATTTTTGTTGCTGCGTGAAGCAAAAATACCGCACATATTTGAAATTTGATATGCGAATTTATAGCTGATAATAATCTCATACATATACTAGCTACCGGCGCGAGGCTTTTCTCCGTTTTGTTGAAAACTTAACAAATTATATACTAAAAACTTCCTCCAATCACCACTCTATCTATTAAAAAAACGCACCCAAAATCCGTTGCGTATTTTTAAAGATCTAAGCAATAAGCATACATAGGGACGCATACACAGAGAAGACAATTTTGTTTTACATTATGTATTACGTAGTGTATAAGTGCCTTTTAAAGTTACTATTCAAATAAAACTGCATGAAGAAACGCATAAAAAATCACTCATCTTAATTTTGTTTATTAATTAGTTACACAGAGAAAGCCTGAACTCGTAAACAACGGCGATAAAATTATTTACCATATTATCTTTAAATCGTCCTCGACTAATTATAACAATTTCTCTTAATTTCTAATATATTCGACAATATGAATAATGCTAACGATATTTACTTTAAAATAAATCACGCGACGTTTTCTATTGTAATAAGGTAATTAACTTTTAGGCACTTGATTATTTGTTATGAATAATTTTTTGCAATGTATGAAACGATACAATATAACTTAGTTGTTTATATTATGTATTAAATATTACGGAAAAATATTCTCTTCAATTTTAATAATGTGTATACTGTATAGGTTTAAACTGTATGTTTTTGCTGCTTGTATTTAGATTGCAATCTATACTACCTCAGTATGATATACATATTTAGCCTTTAATTCTTTTTAATCTAAGTTTTTTCTTCAAACATGAAACATACGATGATCAACTAATTATGCCACAAAACACTTTCAGAAATGAAAATGGAGTAAAATTTTGACTCATTTATAACGTAATAGCAAAGATAAGATCTCACTATATCATACCGTACATGGTAATGTGTTTCATTATTGACAGTTATAAAACATTGAGTTAATTCAATTTGCGCTTAATTGTACGTTGTCGTGAAATTGAAGACTTTTATGTGTACTTTATGAGTTTTTTGGAAGTAATGTTATTATGTTGTGGATGTACGAAAAATACAGCTAAAACTTAAATTGAAGATTTTGTTAAATATGTTGTAGTATTATAATTTAAATAATGTATGTAAAATATTATTAAACTGTTCACGCTTGATGGTGCTTTGCTTGAATGTGCAATTTACTCATAGTAAATTAACTTGAGGGATATAGTAATAGTACTACTACTAATTTAAATACATGCATATACTAAGTATTTTCCTCATTTTTATTTTTATTTCAGCAAATAACGAAATTGGAAGACTTTCAATATTATGCCTGTTGAAAAAGAAGACATTTGTCATAAGAGAAATCATTGAATGAAAATATTTTTCAAAAGATTAAAAATTATTAGTTAGAACAATTTAACCAAGCGACGTAGAGCGTCAGTTAGCTATGAAATAATTGTAGATTTCATAATAGGTTGTCGGCGTGAAGAAATTCAATAAATACATAGATATATATTATATATAATATGAGGTTTTCGATGAAATTCCTGGCATTGGCAGTTTTATCACGTAGCGGCGTAATCGCGTTATATCTAACTACTGGTATACGCCTACACCACTCCGCTTATTGAGAGACTAGCTGCGCCCGCGGGTCTGCTTGTCATCGGCTACTGCTGTTTGTGAAAGTAGTTGGAAAACTTTTCAGATTTATGTTAAATGTTTTGTAACAATCAAGTTGCATTTGAATGCATGAGAAATCATCATTCATTAAATCATCAACAATACATGCATCGTGTTTTATTGTTTTAGCGTAATGTAGAATAAGAACCAATAACAAATTATAAATTGAAAACTATTACCTTAAAATCAATCAATTACGTAAACATATAAGTTACCAATCAATTCTTATAAAATGTAGGTAAGTATTAATTTTCCTAATAACAGGGACTACTTTGTTATAGGGCGACGGAAATACGAATACAGTTAAAATGTATATTAAATCCGACACTATATTGTAAAAAGTTACGATTTTATCAGATCCTACTAATAAGTCAGCTAGCCCTTTAAAGGACATTTAACTTTTTATTGCAGACCAAAATATTAATAAAGCGCATTCATATTCTGCCTATTTTGTAAATAAACATAAACTTTTAAGTTTCCTTATTTCGCGTTTAGTCTAACTATGGTCTAGACTCAGACGTATAATTGAGATAAAGGTAAGTCTTGTTTCTTAAGCTTCCTCCTTGAAATAGCGACATTTTTCCTTCAAATGGTAATAGCGCGGAATTGCCTTCATTGGTTAAATATAATGTGGAATTTAACACGATTGTAAATAAAGTATTAATGTAACTACGCTATGGTGTATCGGTTAGAAACGAGTGAGGAGGTCCCGGGTTCCAAATTCTAATACACGAGAAGACTAAGACGGTATCTGTTACCAAGGTTGAGCAGATAATCAATTGTACAAGGAAAATATTATAAACATTAACCTGTACTGTAACATTTCACATTAAATTGAAGAATTTAAGTAAGCAAATTAAATCAACTTAATTGTTGCAATAGGAAAGATTTTTGATCCAATGATTTTTTTATCAATGCTGAGCTTCTGTGACATGAAATATTAGTATAAAATTATACTTGGAAAGGAATTCCAAATATTTCAACGTAAAGCTGAGAAATTGCCCCATTCTAGCACATCCGATGAATTGATCCTAACATAGGAAAATATTTGGTAAACGTCATTGATATAACCAGTAAAGGAAGCCGGTATAATTTCCTATAGAATACTTCCTGTACATCAATTCTTAAGTTTGGTAAGTCCTTGCTACGTGCTGATGTGATGCTTCCTTGAAACCTGGAGGCAAATATAAAGTATATTGTATGTGATATGAGGTGATAAAATAATAAGATTTATTTTGGCAGAGATGGCTTTGAGCCATAAGGCCGCCGTTTGTACATTTTAAATTGTTTTGTTTTATGTACTTTCATTGTAATATGTTGTACAATAAAGAGTAAATAAATAAAAATAAATAAATATTTTAGGTATCAACTGTATTCGTTAAGTATGGACTGTAAGGCAGTAAACAAAAATTTTCACACTGATTAAATGCATTAAGAATTATATAACTAGGTAATACAATTTCAAAGAACAGTCAAATTATAATACAAAAGCTAAGCTATTATTATATAGGTATACCTATATATATTTTTTGTACTGCGGATTCAGATATATGTACCTAACATTTTTCTTATCAGTTTGCCATACAATTAAAAACACAATAATGTAAGTACAAGCCAAACACTTTACCCGCGTATATTAGTGAAAATGTGTGCGTTGTGTGAGTGAAAACAAACAAACATACATATAAACAAGCCGGCGTCACCCGGATGTCGCTTCATAGTTGGGTATGTGCGGCTCGTCGTGCGTAGAAAGTGTCGTCGGGACGCGCTTTTATAGTGTACGACACGATCACGATAAATTTATATTCGATTTTGTAAAAATATCGTGATATTTGAAGTTAATAATTATTTGAATCAGCGGGATAGCTGAAATTCTTTGATTAATATATTCCATTGCATACATTTTCTACATCACTTTTCTTCTCTTATTAGTGAAATAATATATGTTTGAGCCACAGTATTACTATGGTAATACTGTGGTTTGAGCTAGCATAAAACTATAAAATATAATGATATTTATTCAAAATAGCTTATTATGAAATTTATGGAATGTTTTATATTTTTTAATAATCAGTAAAATTAACCAAAACATAAGAAATATTTCAGTATATTTAAATATTAATCAAGTTTTATTGTATTCATAAATAATACTTACCTAATTAATTTATCAAACCTTATCACGACTCCATAAACTTTACATTTATTTTATTTTTATTTATTTTATTTATTTATAACACTTTATTGTTCATACGATACAAATAAAATAATAATCCGTCCCTTCTTCATTTATTATTTATTCAAAAGGTATAAATGTCGTTAGCAGTAAGTATCCCCGTACCTGACTGCGCACCGGGCGCTATATATTACCATCGTGAGACGTGGCCAATGCCATCGAATACCTAATTACATTCGGTTTCTAGACTAGAGAAAATTCGTCTAAACCCAACTCTCACTGTCGTCCTTTTGTTACTGATTGCCCACACACTTTTATGTAATACCCTTTTTTAACTTGATACATGCGAAGCAAATACATTTTCTTTCAGTTTCAATCTGTATGTTTCTTGTTATATAAAATGTCTTGTACATATCATGCTTGTTATTTAAAGTTTACTTGAGTTTTTACAAAAACAAAAGCAAGTTGTAAAATTGTGGTTTTATTTTGTTTAACCTTACGGGTCATATACGAGTAGTTTGTTTGTTTTCAGCTTGCCACCACTAAACAACAACATATTGAGGATACCTATTTAAGTAAGTTCATTACCCCGTACTAAGTTTGTTTAACTTGCGTTCAGTAAGAAGCAGTAATTGTCCCCTTTCTTAGGTGTCATCGCTGCGTTATTAATTGCCAATAGTTATGTCACCGTTCATGCTGCTTGTAAAAAACGACGTCACAACTGCTATTCCTTACATTGTATGGCCATTTAAGATGTAAAGTAAGATACAGTCATTTATCGAGGAAAAAACTGGTTAGTTTTGTTATAACAACCGGATCGTTAAATTTATATCGATATTTTGCATTATTGTAGCAACAATGACGTTGTTTATGCAAAGATTCAAACAAAAAATCGAGATATTGTTTGCCCCGTATACCTTTGTCAGGAGCAGCGTCTAAACCCGCCAGTAAGTTGACGTCCCCGGAGTTTGATCCAACATTTCCATTAATTAACGTCAAAAACGCATTAAAAGAGAAAGTAAACAAAAGACATCGATCAGACGAAAGGAAGACTGACGTCGAGACGGCCACAAAAACGGGGAGTGGATGCAATAACTCAAAACTTGGTATATAGCCGCAGTAGGTAAGTTACGCTGTCGTTTTTGCCCGCTCTTGTCACCCGTCAAACAGTCGTCGGTCTCATGATGGGCTGCCTTCGATGGACGCCTGCCAACCTCCTGCCCAGCTGCAGAACGTTGTAACTCCCCTACACGACTATCGTACATTCAGCTTTATGTCGTGCAGGATAAAGTTCCCAATGGATTGATATACAATTGCGTGGTAGATCGTTTTAGGTATCGCACAAGCAAGTGGTAGTGTTTTTTTGCCCTTCTCGACCTGGCGGGCTCAACGGAACTGCTTGCTATTGTATGGTAATACTCGGCCGGATTTTGTTCGGCTCAATTATATTATGAAGCTTAGGCAAAGTCAAAAGTCACCCAAGCGCCTTTTGTTGGGCGCGTGGCGTGTTAGAGATATTCGAAATGTAGGATGGGTAGTTATTTTCGGTTTGAAGACGCTAGTTAACTGGGTATTTGGAAAGTCACCTTGATTGCGTTTATGTAAGCATTCATAAACTAAAAAAAACTGACATGATTTCTTGGAAATTTTTGAAAAAATTTGAAAATAAAAATTGTATGTTGTACCATTTTATTGACCTTTCTTAAGTGTATTTATCGTTCATATTTTTATCCTGCGTTACATAAACAACCTTTTGTATCATTATCTATAAATCATCCCAATATTTTACAGGGTTTAACGACATTTGGCGATAACGCTACCACGAGCCCAAAAGCCCAAAAGCCTATAAGCAGATCAAAGTTGACCGCGGCCATAAGTTCTGAACTTTATCGACTTCGCCGTGCACCTTCCGTGATTGAAAAATTGTTCCCACACGACGAAGACGGTGCGGATAGAGCTGGAATGCGTTTCTTTGGGGGTTCCGTCCTATTAATTAAATTTATCAATAAACGATTTATCGCAATGGAGAATGTTCACTAATTTTGTTTATTAGCACTCCACATTCTCTGT
>CAJQZN010021442.1:6769-17601 GCA_907164685.1 Colias eurytheme
GGATACGTGCTACGGACGCTTACTACGGATACATGCTACGGATACGAGCGACGGATACGTGCTACGGATGCGTGCTACGGATGCTTACTACGGATACATACTACGGATACGTGCTACGGATACGTGCTACGGATACTTCGGATACGTGCTACGGATGCTTACTACGCAATAGCTATCTATGGGCATAGCGCCTACTATCGATACATCACATAGCTCGAGCTGCGCATCTTTTTCGTACACCTATTTTTCGGGTCCAACGACGAAAATCTCGAGTCCAACGACGACCGAATACCGAAAGCCAGAATACGAATAAACAAATGCAACGCGATCCGCGCGTGAATCTGATGCCACTCCCGTCGGCCGATTGAATACATCGCGTCAGTCGTCACACGCTACCCTCAACATTATTATTTTATTTCTACCTATTCCGAACAAAGGTTTTCAGTTGTAAATACCTGTTCCTGTCCCCATGATTTTTGTACGGCGTTGCGGAATAATGGATTAAAAGCAGTATTGAAATAGTATGACACAGATGCCGTACATAGTCAAATGACCAAATTTACCCCGGTAACTCTCGGAAATTAAATTAAAATTTGTGGACGAATAACGACTTTGTGGACCACCATTTTTGTACGGCACTGAGCCTTTTTCTTATTATTTTTAATGGATCTATCGGTGGTTAAGAATACCGTACAAAAATATATGACCAAAATTTACCGAGTCTACCTGTACTTTCGAATTCTCATCTGAAATCAGTTGGACAGCTTACAAGTGACGGCATAGTGCTGAATCTTATTATTTTATGCTCTTATATCGTTCTAGATAGGTCACCTGGGGGTTCAAATGACCCATATTTTTTTCCTATACCGACTTCTGTTTGAAGACAAGGGACAAAGATAATAGAAGCAGAATCAATCGGCTTAATGCCCCATATCATATATCCTGTGCGGAATAACAACACATTAATTTATGTTTTCATTACTTTTTATAATGTTATTGTTGTGTGTGTTGAAATCAATAGTTTCTTCCTTTCTTTCAAACATGTTTGTCTCAGTAAAACGAATGTTAATTTGTAAAACAAACTCGATGGTCTAACGATCAATGCAGACACTCAAACTGTGTTTGACAGGTCAATCTTACCTGGCCACTGTCTCTATAGAGTGGAATATTGGAAGCCACAACGTTGTTTGCTATCACAGTTCAAACATGTGGTACATTGACGAGTTTCCATTAAAAATGCAGATGTTCTTGTGGTTGGTGAAATTGATTATCCCTTTGATTGGGTATGGCAATGCTGCTGATTTATTGCTTTGTTATCGTGATCTAAATTGTGGGTAAGGTATTGTTTACAGATAGGGTATTAATGATTGTCATAGGTGTGTTTGAAATGTAATTCAGTGCGGAAAAACAAATGTTTTATTGTGATAAGGTGCCGCGTAAAATAAGAACATATTATCGCTTTGAGTAAGGTTTGATCATTATTTTCAGGACTTTAGGTCTAACTTACTTCTTTCTGGAACTATATGTACACATCTTTGCAAATCTTTATTTATTTATTTATTTATTAGAAATACCAACGTTTGTTTACATTGTTTCATTAATTATTAATTACAGTCTTATTACATTCTTCTAAATGTAACAAACAATTATAGGTATTCACAACATGCAAATATAAATTACACAAACTGACAATTTTAATTGTGTACTCTACAGCGAGAAGAGAAAAAACAACATTAAATTATAAAGAGAACAAAGGCAAAAATAAATGTATATAATAAAAATAATAATTTTTAATAACTAGGACTACATAATAAACATTGATTAGATTCAGAATTATAAATGGAAAGATTCAATATTTTATAGACTGACAGTGTATTTTTAATGATTAGAAATACACATGCGGCAAATATATCCCCTTTATATTTACCTAAAAAGGATAGTATAAAATTAAATAAAGATCGTCCGTTGGGATGTGAGATAGTGTTGGAATTCCCTGGATATTGTTTAGACGTAACTGTTATCTCCGTTTGGAACCTCCATCAATATTTTGTTACGAAACATCTTTCTAATGGTATACTACTATCAAGTACAACAATTATAGTGAATATTTGTTTATCTTTAGAGCTGTCTTTGGGTATATCAACAACTATAATAGAAATTTTTAATAATGAATTGTGGTGTAAAAGATGACGTCGTTTTGTAAAACAGAACTGAAGTTTATTGCATTATAAATTATGAATAAAATATGTCCTTGTTCTTCTCGTATCTATAAAATATTTCGCAACATCTAATAAAAACAAATATTTAACTTTAATTACTAGACAAGAATTGTGTCAGTCCCAAAATATAACTTTCACAGTTGTTGTTGACTTCATAAAAATTAGGTCTGTTTGCGTTCATAAAATTTTTAAGCTCACACATTTTTCTTCGGCTTTAATAACGGCACGTTTATATGGTCTAGTTTTAAACAAAGGATTTTATTAAAAAGCTCGCTCGCATTGTTTAAATTTTTCTTTTTTCGGGCTAGTTGGAGTGCATTACGTTTTAATCATCAGAAAGTAGGATTAAAAGGAATAAGCGTGGGTTTAATCGATTTGGCCTGTTTAAGTTACTCGCCTGTTTTTTGGGAAATGGAGCTTACAAGGAGTGTTATGGATAGTTTGTTATTTTTATACTAAGTATTGGATTGAAAGTAAACGGCCTATAAAGGGTTCGGTGGCTCGTATTATTCCACGTGTAATGGAAGTAAGGAAAAATAGGACACTTGGGAAATTTTAGGACGCTCGTCTGCTCACGAATTGTATTATGTGGAGATTATATGAAATTAGCATCTGAATTCTGAACATAGTTATTGTGTATTCTGTTATGACTCAACAAGTGGATCTTCCTGCATTGGTATGATATCTGCATAGATATAAATTGCTGTCAATTAAATGAGCAGCTAGCCATTCTCATCTTCTCGATTCCAACTATGAACAAATTAAATATTTTAACTCGATTCACTTACCACAAGTTGTCTACAGGTAGCCAAAATGTTGAGTTTACAAAATGGCAAACTAAGCATGCATTAAAGTTATTTATAAAGCAGGACATCAAAGGGTTGATGGTATGTCGGGTCGGGCCTGCTTAATTACTGTGTCGAATATTCAAAAGGATATTTTAGACTTGGGAGTTTCGGATTCCGTGAAATTTCGCACAAATTGTACGCGAAATTTTGTTTGATTAACCTGAGGCTATAAGTTAGACTAGACTTAATCTTTAATTACGTTGACGGGATAAAACGATCGCGAAATATGAGTAGATTGGCCAGTTCGTGTTCTGGTCGAAAGATGCTGTAATCTTCTTATAGATAGATATTCTTAGGAATAAGGGAAATATATTCAAAAATAGTTGTGTAAACGGTCGCAGTGTGACGGTTTGGCGCGTTTGGTTGTTTCAGTTTATTAATTAAAAATATATAGGTATATAAGTATATGAGACGATTAATGCAGGTAATAATCTTATCGAAATGTTTTATATAAAAGTTAGTGTGGTGTGAAACTCCTGAAAGATATTGTCTGACAATACATTTTGGCACCAACTATCTAATTAAGATAAATAGGTAGTGTTCGTTTTTAGATAATAAATTGAGGAAGTGAAGTTTTGTGTTCAATCTGTTTATTCCCTGTATTCGAAGAATTTGTTTGTAAACTATTGTTTCCTATTTTTGATATTCCCGGAAATGTCGAAATAGATTAGTTACGTGGATTAATCCATTTCATGGAATCTGTTTGAATTAGATTATTTGGAGAATTAAATATGCATTTTGAATTTTAAGGGATGCAGAATTATGTAAGTAAAAGTTCTATGTTTGACGTCCCATTTATGTTTGAATATTCACTGTAGGTACTGTAAAATAAAGAAAGTAATACAAATTGAACTGAAAAAAAATATCTACTGAATAATCAGTCTACACGTGGCTTGTGTTAAATATAAATAATTATTGAGTAAATTGTAATGTAAATTGATTAAGAAGTTGTTTCTAAGTTCCACCAAGAAACAACATAAAATACTAAATGGCCTTTTCAAAAACGTGTATTTACAAATACCACAAAACAGAAGGGTAGATGAATACTGATAAAATAAGGGTGCTTTCCCACCAATAATCTGCGAGGAATGTGTTGGTAAGAATCAATCATATCGCTTCATTTAGTGAAGTTTGAAGCGATACTATTGTTTATTTACAAACACATTCCTCGCTACACATCCTCGCACATTATTGGTGGACACGCACCCTAAATGATGAAACATCGCGAATAGACGATGCGAGGATGACGTAAGCATATTCAAATTTCCCGCATGAGTCACGTCGCGTGTTAATTAAACACTATTACTGACGGTTTTTATTTCAATGCTGAATAATTGGTGATTTTGTTTTGCTACTATTGTTTTTGGGTAAAAATTTAATCGTAGAATTAAGAGAAGTATCATAATTTCGATGTAGGTATAGCATCTGCTTACGCATGGATTCATTAATTATTTATTATTGTAGACCTAAGGTCGGTTAACATGATAACAATAAAATCTTGATTTCATATATGTAATTATTATTTAATAGGTTCACTATTGCAAACATTATTTTAACTTTTAATTTCTAATTGCGGCTAGAATTACATTAAAATTAAATTTATTGTTGTTTAGGGACTTATTTAAATAACGTTAAGCTTTTTATTTTAATGAATATAGCTATTAGGTATATGAAAAATTCCACTTTAATTATTTTAATAGCGCACTCGAAATGCAAAATGAATTAAACATTGACATAAAGCCGGAATTGCATTAGTTTTAAAATAAATCTTTGGTAAATATCAGTTTTTTTTATAAATGTAGGTATGTATTTAAGTCCGTCGTGGAAACAAAAAAGTACCAACTTGTACAATTCTTTATCTTCACAAATATATGCATTTCTTCAATTCGTTTCCTCTTCCAGAAAGTTGGAATTTTATTTAGTTTCTGAACATAACAAGTTTTAAAGTGTCAACTGTAAAGTCACTGCAATGTAAAGCGCTTGAGGATTGCTTATCGCCAAAGTAATTCTAGATAAATTTAAGAAAACATGATATAATTTTAAATACATATAATATTAATGCCAATTCATCTGTAAAACATATTTCGTATTAAAATTGATAGAAGAGTTAATTTAAAAAATCTATCACGAGTTAGGATTCGATCCCGCGTCTTTTGCTGTATAATGGCAACGCCTGACATCAAACCACGGCCGTGTTCCTATTCAGCAATCAATTTTGCACGCCTCATAAGCGAAGCGTTGAGGTGGGTACTACTGTCACTTCGCGCAAAACATCTGATTTTTCAAACTTAAAATGTCTTTATGTATCATACATTGCACTTGTAAGATAATACATACACACACATATTAAGAAAAAACACTATTTTTAACATTCATGATATTTTTGATGTCATTTTTGTTATTTAAACTAATTATAAAACAGTTTAAAAAAGTTCTGTCTTGGACGTCCGTGTGTCTGTATGTGCGGATCCTTTTTCTTGTTAACACGATAGCGACCGAAATACTTTACTAATCGAGTCTTTTTTTTTCTCTTACGCTTGAGTATGCTCAGGAATAGAACCCTTTCATTTTTCAGGGTCTGATTCGATGTGGTTTAATTGTTATTAAATAAACAAAAATAATAATTAATAAATATTTATTAAAAAAAAATTATGAGGCGTGCACTTTTGGATTTTCCAAATTTTTTTATTTAGTTTAAAAAAAAAAATCTAAGAAGACTGTTGCAGGTAATATCTACGACAATAAAGAATATAGCTATAACTATAACACAATATTACTATTCGTTCAATGGTTACAATCACAAAAAATACCTATAAATTGTAATTTACGATTGAAAACTTTGCATAAAGTTAAAGTGCGATGAAGCGAATTGTTTGGAAACACACGCTCCGCCAGGTGCGAGCGGCCATCTGCTCACTTGTCTGTCTGCACGTGTAACCTCGGGAATCGGTAAATCTTGCATAAGTGATGTTGAATAGGTATGTTTTTTTGTGTTCAGTCTTTGTATAGGAATTATAAGGAAAGTTACGCTGTTGGATTAAGGTAGTAGTGACTATTAAAGTATCAGTGATCTGTGAATTTTATGAATTGTAACTTGTAACACAATATATTTTGCTTATGAACTGTTTGCGAAAATACATTTATGATTGAATTGTTTCTTTATTATAAGGTAAAATTCTGCGGTTAAGCTTTTCATTCGGTTTGCGATTTTTTATTTAACAAAAATATAAGACTCATTATTTCTCTGTGATCAATGTAAATTCAATAGATTAATAGCTGCTCAAGTATAAGTGTTGACTTACTGGATTGCCGTACAAGATATTTACTTTAGCGAAGAGAGCTTGATGAAAGAGAAACAGATAAAAAGAAACAAAATCCTATTTGTAGTACTAAATGTATTTCGTAGCTTTAACCGTTAAACTAGTGTAATTCCGTCTAAAGTGCCTGTGTTGCACTTTCAGTTCCTAAATGATGGTACAAAGTTTTCTGCACAACCTAAATGTTATGACGGCGACACTATTATGTACTGAAAAGTTTTAAGTACTTCCCACTAGCAGTTCTGAAGATTTTGTACGTTGATATGAAGTTTATCTATTTAACTTGTATTTTGTTATAAATGGGAAAGTTTGTTTTTCACGTCGCAATGGATTATAGAGCCATTGATGGCTTTATTTTGCATGATGGAGCTGCAGCGTCTGAAAGTTTTAATTTTTATCTTCGAAAAGGATGAATGAGACCCGTATCAAAATAATATGTGTACTGCTTGAAAATTTTTGTCATATGGTCTATTTTATTGACAGCAGGGAAGCGCTTGACCACAATCTTGCCTTATCGTCTTGTCATATGGTCACCAGCTCATATTTCGCTAAAGAATTCACTGAGGTATGAAGCTGGATACGTAATTCAGGTCTTTAATATCCAGCTTTCCCAGCCGGTACCGTTTTATTATATTTTAGTGACACATCTGCAAGTTATGGTTGAAGATATTTATGTGTGACACATGTCGCGCACTATTGCATACTATTACAAACGGTACAGCCGTTTAGTTATTGTTACAAGGAGCTTGAATCAAACGTTTGCTTTCGTCAAGAAAAGTATGATCAAACTCATACCTGAGCGATAATATTTAACAGTAAACCCTAACAGCCGTACAAATAAAAACTTGCTTATTCAAACCTTATGCAATGCATAGATATGATAAGAATAAATAAAGAATAAGGATGTCATAATTTCTTACAAATAAATTTGGAATAACGTCGATGTATCTATGCTCACGCTATGCAATAGGCGCGAAGCGGCAACGTCGCAATTCATTCACAAAATTATGAAAAACATTGAAATTGTCTACGGTTAAGCCTTGGTGCTGTCATTTTGCTGACGCTCGTTTGACTTCGTCGAATTTGTTGTGAAGTTTCATCATACGATGTTCTGTTTATTTATTTTTTAAATATTTATTGGAAATAATTTAAATATATCATTAAATATGCAAGCAAATGATAGATAACGCTATCCAATATCTGGAGAACAGAAGATAAACCCACTTTGAGATAGAGAGTTGCCAAATAACTGGTACTCAAAACATACAACTCCAGGCTTAGAAGATTTATATTTTCAACGAAAGTGTATATTATTGTGATAAGTTTAGAAATAAGTTTTATGTATGTATGGTTTGGCGCATGTTGTAAATAAATAAATCATTATAAATATCAAAAGGGTTTTTCATAATTTCGTATATTTTGACATTTCATACAAAATTTTCCATTTCAATAGGTACGTAATGAAATTATTAATTTGCTCAACTTTTCCTACTTCTCGTATTACTCTCATTGCTATTATCTCAAATTTAGATTGAAAATTGCTTCTAAAACTTGTAAAACACAGCACAATGTACTAAAAGATATGTTATAACTCGGTTATGTCAGACTTATACTAGGGTAGTAGCCGTAATAAGGACGGAATAGCATTAGTATGAATACTTATTACGAAGTTATACTAGGTTACATTTATTTCGTGTTTATTTGTATGATTTTTCCTTATTCTTAGTTTATTCTTTGCATAAAATGTTATAACTCGTTTATTTGTACGGCTGTTAAAGAATGGAAATTACTACGCATGAATTAAACAATTTAATAAATGAATCGCGTTTAAAATCCGTTAAAAGTCTTTAATTCGTATACTTTAATGAATTATTTATATACAAACGTGTTTTCTGCAGCTATCCTAATATTAGGCACCTAAGATCAAGTAGTTGATACTTCATAAATATTTTCCCAACGGTCGAGTGGAGCCTTAATTCTTATATAACAAAGACCCTATTAATGGTTGTAACACGGCCCTCTAATGAGTAGGGATTAACATAATATCCTCTGATATGCAGATTCGCTCACGAGACTGTCTTTTTAAGACGTGCTTGTAATAAAGATCGGCTTAATGCAGTTTTTGTTAAAGTTCAGCTAGTGGGGATAAGGAAGCTCTTAGGGTATACTTCATACGAAAGGAGTAAGGTAATTGCCTGTTATTGTAAGTAGGAACGGTATATTGGCAGGTTTTGGGATTATTTTTTCGGGGTGTTATGACGATGATGCTTCTGTGTTATCGTTTTAATTATTCATTATTAAAGGTCATTTATGTAATTGTTTCGGCTGGTTATCTAGTATGGGTACCTAGATAATCTAGTGGCCACAAAAATATGCCATACCGACCATACTTATACTATTGAACTTCTAGTAAAAGTACTCAAGTATTTACGGTAAAGTGTAAATTATTACGAATTCAATATAAGGGAAGTTAAGTAATTTCAAATTTGTTCGTAGAACGTAACCGCTGCATTACGCGTTCATTCCGCGATTTTACAACTTACCAAGTTCAAAGTTAAATCAATTCTTTGTAAGTTGTAAGGTTAAAAGTCGGACGTGCAACCAAATAGACCGTGTAATCAGCTAATAGCCCTCAAGTAAATGGATAGGTTTAGGCACCCTGGACGTTTCCAGTCTGCTGGGCGGGTCGTTGGCCCGGATTAGCGATGTACCCTGATTCGTGTGTTTTGTTTGTTTCATCACCTGGTTGGATGGGTGTGACAATTGATATTTTATGTTTTTTTAATTGCACCTTTTAACTATATTAGAATGGTTATATACCTATTTGAATAGCTATCTAGCAGTAACTATACCTTTTTAATTTATTAGGTAGATAATAGGTCTAAACTATTTATTAAACATCTCCTGTACCTAGGCTGTATGCCTCTTTAAAGTTTTAAAAGTAAAAGATAATTACAGTAAAATAGAAAAATCAACTCCTCTAATCTATTTTACACAAAGCTTATGTTTATGTCGTGGCCATATCGTAAATTTGCTCATTTCATGATATGATTGGCCATTTCACGAAATGGGCGCATTTCATGAAATGGCCAATTTAGTTTGGCCACATCATGATGTGGCTTGAGCAGATCAATGATAAGAAATCGTTTCACGATATGGCCAACTAAACGCGCGGTTTTTTCATGAAATGATCAAAATTATTTGATCATATCGTCGAAATAGTTACATTTATCATTGGTAGAGGCGCTACAAGCTCTGTGTTTATGTGATAAGATGGCGGCCGCTGGCGAAAATTTAATTATTCGCAGTTAAAAATTTCATAATTCGTTTAATAACAATATGAAGAAAATTCGACGGTTCGAGTACTATGGAAAATGTGGATATCTTATATGTATTGAAGAAAAAATGCGTCTTAAATAAAGTAATTTAAGACGCATTTTTCTTTTATAATTGTTTGTTTTAAGTTAGTATTATAATTGTTTGTTTTTTAAAAAGCGATCCGCTTCTGGCACTCGCCGGCCGCTACCGCGGCACGCTCGCTTTGCTCGCTCGGCTCGTGCGTTGTTTATCAAAGTCTAACCTGACCTAACCTAACTGTTTTTTATTGCAAAAACGATTCGCTTCTAGCATTCGCCGGCCGCTGCCGCGGCACTAACTTAAATGACATTAAACAAGTTTTTAGAATATTCTGAATTTTTTAAATATTTTATGGACTCTCCTTTTATACGATCTGGCCAAATGTGGATGGCCAAATCGTGAAACGTTGACGATTTAACGATCTGATCAAACTATGTTGGCCATTTCATGAAATGCGACCATTTCGTGAAATGATCGATCATATCATGAAATGAGCAAATCTACGATATGGCCACGACATTTACATCGAGTTTGTAAACAGACTAGTCGCGCAACTAATCGCACAACTCGTTTCAACACTTCATCATTTCACACGTGTTGAAATAAAGATTGATTTCATAGATAACGACGCGGGGGATACGTCCTGCGCCCGCGCCGGCGCCGCTAATAAATCACAGTATACCGCATGTCGTAAGCGTAAGTGAAACTACGATACGCATTTGGAATGCGAGTAAAAGTGTTCCGAGTAAGGCTGTGGACAGATAGGGCGAATGTGCGCGTGGGCTGCGTGGGCGCATGTGTGTTCTAGCTTAGGAGTCTTTGTTTGGGTTGTGTGATTTCATAGTAGATACTAAATAGCATTCTGTTATCTGTATTTGGTGTTTGGTCACTAATAAAATTGGCCTGTAATTCCGAAAAATAATTGGTTTTGCCTTCAATTTTAATCTTTACCACTTAACCTACCCGTATAGTTTTAATGCTAATCAATTGTAAAAATAATACTCACTTATATAGTTATTTTCATAACCGAAAATAGATTTTCCAATTGCACGCCTCATAAGCGAAGCGTTGAGGTGGGTACTACTGTCACT
>CAJQZN010021444.1:0-10298 GCA_907164685.1 Colias eurytheme
TCGGAATGCCGGACAGTAAAATTCCTTGTAGTGCACAAGCGCCCTTAATCTTTTCACTCATGTAAAAGTTAACTTCCTTTGTTTTATTACAGAAATCTATTGCTTTTATATAAATTCTAAGAACGGGTCGAAAGATAACCTCAATTTCGCAGTTGGTTAGAAAATAGTTCACAATATATACATATTAATGAAGATAATGTATACACATCCATACTAATATTATAAATATGCGATAGTAACTCTGTCTGTCTGTCTGTTACTCAATCTGAACCAATTTGCATGAAATTTGGTATAGAGATATTTTGATACCCGAGAATGGACATAGGCTACTTTTTACCCCGGTAAATAGGATAGGTTTTATCCCGGAAATCCCACGGGAACGGGAACTATGCGGGTTTTTCTTTGACTGCGCGGGCGAAGCTGCGGGTGGAAAGCTAGTTTACTATATATTGATAATTTCTCTAAGATAAACTATGTCGGTTCATTAAACTTGCTTTGGCTATCTTCAAGTGATACCCCACGTTTCTGTATATGGCCTGAGGGAGTTGAAACCAAAGTTAGGTTATGTATTGCAGTATTAGGTTATAGTTGAGAGCTAGAAGCTAATCTTAGAGCGTTGTGGTTCGTGATCCTGTGTGTATACAGAGGGTGTAAATTTAAAGGAAAAATACGATATATTATATTATTTTATTATGATCGTAACTGGTCGTTATAAATATACCTCTAGGTACTATTAAAATACAATTAAACGAAGTAATTGTTTTTTTGTAAGTTTTGGTATTATTAGAAAAAGCTTTATTGCGTGACTGTCTGTAATAAATCAGTCTAAATTAAAAACCTATTTATATTTTATTCAGTAACTAGGTACATTTAAAATCTCATATATGTATCTTCTATGGCTGTGCTGTTACTTCTTAGTGCGACTGTTATTTTTAAAGTTAAACACATATGTTGTTTTATTTATTTCTGCTATAATAATAGTGTTTGCAAACACGCTGTTCCTATTAATAGATAAGAAATGAAACCAGATGAGTACAAGAATGATTGTGTCAATGTTCAACCTTTAACATGACTGTGATAGTGGGTTAATGACGTATTTTGAATCACTACCGCTTCGACAAACGTATAGTATATGAAGCCAATACAGCTACTCCAACTAGCTGTGCTCCACGGTTTTACCCGCATTGCTCTGCTGCTAAGCATGATAATATATAGTCTATAGCCTTCGATAAATGGGCTATCTAACAGCGAAGAATTTTTCAAATCGGACCAGTAGTTCTTGAGATTAGCGCGTTCAAACAAACAAACTCTTCAGCTTTATAATATTCGTATAGATTATATGAAGTACTATTATTATATTATCTGTGGTATAAGTGTCGCCAATATGCTATATAAGTACTGCCTTCTTTTATTTATTCAAAGGCGTACATAAAGGTTTAAGGTTGTGATAACGGGTTGATAGCTTTTTTCCTGACTGTTATGGTTATGCGTGAACATAACTGGAAGTTACTAGATTGTACGATTTGAGAAGACTATGATTATTATGTTAGAGAAATACGGAATAAATCTTTACTCCTGAAAAAATATGCTGAAGAGATAATATGGGTAACTCTGCATTAATTAAATTTGAAAGAAGCAAAGAATAACAATAATTTACGCAATGATGATTCATTTTTCATATTACACAAATAGTGTACACGTACAAATTGTGTATGTGTGCAATAATATTGTGAAAGATAATTTTACAAAATGTAATATGTATTATGTTCTATGTTGCAACGGACGGCAGTGGTCAATACTTGTAATCACGTAATTGCCTGCAGTGAAACGAAAGGGTTTATAAATTTGTCTTTTTCGTTTGGGTAAAATACAATATTTTCGAAATAAATTCCTATAAACCTATTAAATATTAATACAATAATTGCGACAAGAAATTAAATATTAGGTACAATAATAAGTTATCGTTAATTGGGCGAATATTGTGTATATAATTTTAATTACTTACGTTGTTTATATAACGTGTGGGCATTATTATGTACCTAGTAGGGTTTGGGAATTCTCGACAATTTCAACGTCCCGGGACACGAGACAGGCTACGATCAAAGTCCCGGGACTTCCCGGGACTTCGAGACTTTTTTTAATTATAAAATTTGAACTTTGATTTCTGGTGAAACGTATTAATAAAAAGGGATTTTTTTTAAATCAACATTAATTATCGGTTAAATCAACATTTATTAAACATAAAATATAATCACAATAGTTATAACTTTAATATGTCAAATAATTGGTATGTTTATTCCTATAATCACAGATTAACTTTTAATTTAAAACAATTATTAAATATTATTATAATAAAAGAAACTTAGTAACAATCATACTAACTTTAATATCATGTCATAATCATATTAATCATAATTTGGTAATTTTTATAATCACAGATTTGTTTCCTTATCTGTAAAACAGACTTTTGAATCAGTCTTTCAAATTATTACTTAATCAGTTAAAAAAATAAAATTACTTTGATTTTATAAAATAGGCTTTTAAAAAAATCAGAGCATTAACAGCTTTGTCCGACAATCTGCTTCTGATTTTTGTAATAACGCCGACGGAAAAGGAAAACACTCTCTCATTTTCAACAGAAGTCGGTTTAATTGAGTTTAAGGCTTTATAAAGTAGTTCTAAATTTTATGTATGAAGTATGTAGACCAAGTAATTATTCATTACAGTAACAGATGGCGCTAGCTAGGCTCATGCAATGCTTTGAAAATAAAAATTAATACAATACATACGACTATCGTGTCTCGTCTCGAGTCTCGACCCAAAAGTCCCGGGACACGAGACAACGAAATTTACAAAAAGTCCCGGGACTTCGAGACACGAGACGTCCCGGGACCCAAACCCTAGTACCTAGTTCCACATTTATGTTCAAATGTGTTGTAAAATTGTCTGGTCCTGGTGATTAATTTCATTGCATACCATTTCATCACATGTCCACAGATAATATTATAAAACTATACTAGTCTACATATATAAAAATGAAACCCGTTTTACTTGGTCACGGCATGCATGACGCGTGAACGGGTCAACCGATTTCGATAATTCTTTTTTTATTATATGATGGTTCTTATGTAGAGAAAACGTAAATAAGTACCACGGGCGAAGCCGGGGCGGACCGTTAGGATATTATAATACATGTAGGTACGAAGGTACTAACATAAAGTAGAGACTCGAGTGTTATTGCGGTCAAACTATTATCCCAAAGCAACAGGCTTTTGATACGCCAATTTTGACCCAATCTTATATTGTTCGCACTATTTTTGGTCAAATATTACTTTATGCTTTATCCTTATAAGTATATTATATGATTTATATCTCGGTGGTGTTAGACTTAAAAAATTAATCATTCTACTATATAATAGAACCTTATTATATGGATATGCAATTAGAGAACAAAACATGTATTTAGTAAAATGTTTATGATGGTTTTTATATCTTTTACTAACTGCGCTCCGCGGTTTCACCCGCGTGGCTCCGCTCCTGTTGGTCTTAGCGTGATGATATATAGCCTTCCTCGATGAATGGGCTATCTAACACCGAAATAATTTTTCAAATCGTACCAGTAGTTCTTGAGATTAGCGCGTTCAAACAAACAAACAAACTCTTCGGCTTTATACTATTAGTATAGATATTAGCATAACTTAGGAGTCATATTTAAGAAACAAAATTTTAGGAAAATTATAATGTGTGTAATGTGTGTGTTAATTATAATGGTTTATACCACCTTAAACGGTGAAGAGATAATTAAGTAATATAAATTTAAATTAAATTAAAGAACATCGCAGCTGTCAAAGTCGCACCCTTCCCAAAACATGTATCGGAACTCGAAACTTTTACAAAACCATACGAAGCCTAAAATTAATAAACCATGTCTTGAAAATTAACTTAATCCTAACTTAACGAAGTTCTTCTAAGTTTATGCTTGTAATTTCAAAGCAGGGGTAAAGCCACATCCATTAATATGTAAATCGCATGTGGTGAAAAGTTTAGAACACGGTATAATATAAACGTGTAATGTGTAAATTAATATATTTCGAAATATTTATAATTATCATTCAATTTACGTCAAGGGAAAACAAGGCTTCTCGTAATCAAGTTAGCTTCAAGTTTCAAAAGTTGGATTAAGTATATACTTAATGTATTATATTGCTTATAATTTTAAAAGATTATAAGTAGAGTTGTGACATTTTTTGGAACCTCTTCATAGTAAACCTTCCTAGTAAAGCTCATGAAACAGAATTAGGTACAAGGGGCCAAATTAATTAACGCCGCTCATGGGATCAATCAGGGAGAAACTATCATACTTAATAATATTTTTTAGATAGTTATTACAGTGGCCGAATTAATCTACGCCGCTCATGAGAGAAACTATCATAATATTTTTAGACTTTACAATTTTTTTAGAATCATTTTTGAAGTGAAACTTCTTTAGGCGCGTTGAGAGTAAACTTTCGAATCGCATCATGACAATACCGTCATGAACCCACGTCATGGAGTAAGGCATGGAGTAGGTAAGGCGACGATTTTGGTGTGTTTGAATCTTGCCAAAGAATCACTCACTTCTGACACGTGTGCCCGGCACACATGCTCTTTATTTAGTAAGACTGCAATGTTGAGTAGGGTACCACTTTCGTGTAAGAAGTAAGAAGGTGCAGGAAACGCGAGCGAAGCTAGTCAATTCATAAATTGTCTAGTGTGTATGGAAGTGTCACGTAGATGTCAAACGCGTCCAAGATGGCGGATTTTGCGACAGGAAAAATATAGACGTGCGACTTAACTTTATTTATGGAATAATCCACACAAATAAGCGACAATCATCCGACTTTTTTGGATGTGGATTGTGGATGTTGGATGTCTTGTTAGATTCGTCGTAATGAGAGTAAAGTTGGCGAATATTATTTTGTTTAAACTATGCGTGACTTTTGCCTTTTGCCTTTTAAAACATGTTTACTGGTTTAGAAAACAAGGAATTTATCAATTATAGCTATTTTAGGGAAAAAATTAACCCTTTACCTGTATATCTTTTATTTCAGGTGTTACTGTATTTTCAATTATAATTAAATGCTTACTAGAATCTAGATTCAATATCTCGTAGACAGCATTATTTTTGGGTTTAAATGTCGTGATTTATCCTCGACTCTCATATAACACCAAAATAATATATCTATAACTAACGTAAGGTTAAATAGAATAAATACATCTATTATGTCCTACAAATAATCCGACTTATTTCTGTTAATGTAAGTACAATCTAAGAACGGTCTCAGAACAGTTGGAGAGAAATAAGCGCCTTTGTTATATATATAATAGAAAAGTTGCTATCTGGACTTCGTTGTAATAAGATTATATTTTTTGTGTCGTCTACATGTACACAAATTAAATGGAGTTTTTGTGGGGACAATTGAAAGCTATTGACTACATAAATAATGAATTCGCATCGTTGAATAATATTTAATTGTAGGTATATGTTCATTCATTCCTTAAGGGAGACGAAATGGCTACACTTATTTCGGATAAAATTTCAAAAGTAGATAGCATTATATTATTGTCTATTGTAATGTGGTCGCGGTCGTTAAATACAGACTTGGTTAATTTCACATAAAAAATCTTATTATTATGTTAATTATGTTACCGGGTTATGGCTTGTAAAAAAATAACGAAGCAAATTAAATAAACAAAAATAAAAAGCAATTACGAAACACGCATTTCCGTTCCGTCTCAAACAATTATTTTTTAATGAACCATTGTAATTAATGTAACAAAATTTATTTTATACGATTATGGCCGGTTTCGTTAAATGGAGTCGATTTTTTACACTCCTTCCCTCTTTTACAGATTAATTATATAAAAGATATAAAAGAACAGTATTTATTATGTGATCCCTCTCCCATAATTACTATAAACCTATTTAAAATATTTGACTTTATTTTATAAGGTCAGCTAGCTTGACAAAGCATTGGTATCACTATCACTACATAGTATAAAACAAAGTCGCTTTCTCTGTCCCTATGTCCCTATGTATGCTTAAATCTTTAAAACTACGCAACGGATTTTGATGCGGAGTTTTAAAGATTTATTATGTTTTAGACAAAGCGGGCGAAGCCGCGGGCGGAAAGCTAGTATGTTATAAAACTAGAAAGGTGTATCTTAGGTAGGAAATATCAAACTATGATAAAACTACAATGTTCCTAAAACGTCTACAATAAAAAATAGCTTTAAATTCTCCATCTTAAACCGCATAACTAAAATCATCTTTCGTACCACAAAAGATTTCACTTCATAAATATTTAAATAGTCCATGTTATTGAAGGGTAAAAATTCCCGTGATCCCAAAAACAGGGGCATCGTTATTCAAATCCGGATTATACAATATGTCTTTATTTGACTAACAAATATACCCATGTTTGCTGTCCCGACCAGTGTTGCCCACTGTCAGGCTTGGCTTACACGTAGATTACAACTCCTATAAACGAAGAAAACAATAGTTTTTTTAGTCGAGAGGCAAAGGCTTGAACAGTCAAATAGAACATGCTAGAGTCCAACTCGTAACGTTTATTTTTAGGTTTGGTGTATTTTAGGTTAAAATACCGTTAATATTTTTTTTAAATAACTTATTAAGTGTCTAAAGGTTTTGTTGCGTAATTTGAAGCATGCCAATACAGCCTCTTTAGCTCAGTGGTAGAGCACTGGTCTCGTAAACCAGGGGTCGTGAGTTCAAACCTCACAGGAGGCAGGATATATTTTTTCAACTGTACTAATAAATAACAATAATTTATCAAAACACAACTTATTTTTAGACACATATCCTGTATTGTAAAAACATTTGAATAACTTTACTTTTTTTTGTTTCAGATTCCACACACAAACTCTTATAAAATAAAATAAATTAGCTCAATAAAATTGTTTAAATAACCAAAAAGTTAGCACGCAACGAGTTTGACATTAGAAAAAAAAATGATTCGTCATTATCTGTGGTTCGTTTGCGCGGTAATTTTGACAAGTCGGTGTGGCGCCAATTACTGCAGAGACGCGAATCTGTGTTGCCCGGGCCGGGATAGCTCGTGTGTCGTACAGAAAGCGCATCAAAATGCAATAATTGAGGACCTGACTGACAAACCGTGTTATTGCGATCACGCCTGTTTGAAATTAGGCGACTGCTGTCCAGATTTCAGGGAAACATGTGGAGGTAAGATAAAAAAATTATGTTCATGTTGGATAAAACCTTTATGTTAGATATACAATTTAAGTTATTTGTGTAATTAAGAATGGTAAGTTATAGCGCATTGCTTTCTTGTTTGTACACAAAAATATTGTTAAAAAAATACATATTATACTTAACTTTAATTGTTTTTGTTTTCTCTTTCTAAAGTGTTTTTCTTAAGTGTTCTCAAAGGCATTTTATAATAATCATTCTATTGTTACTATCTATATCTATATTCTTCTTATATATAAAAATGAATCGCAAAATGTGTTGGTAAGCACATAACTCGAGAACGGCTGAACCGATTTCGATAATTCTTTTTTTATTATATTCCTTGAACTACGAGGATGGTTCTTATGTAGAGAAAACGTAAACATGTACCATGGGCGAGGCCGGGGCGGACCGCTAGTTTCTATATATATTTTACAACATTATTGTTCTTAAAATAGATACTGAATTAACGCCATAAAAGCTCAGTCTAAAGCAGATTTTCTCATTAAAAAGAAAATGACGATACAATTAGTATCAACTATAAAATAAACGTTTTCTGAAGCCATCGCGTGCACCGGCTGAGATTTAATCATATTTTTAATATAACATCGAGTTTCAATATTTTTATTGTGTTGTATAATAACTGTGGAAATGGAAAGGCGTAAGACTTGTGCATACTATAAGCGAGTAAATTTATTTAACGTAAATACTTCGAAATGAAAATTATTGGAAACATGTTCTATCGATTATAACTTGTTAGAGATTGAATTGAGATACCCACCTTATTACATTTGACATTGTCTGTATTTCCCTAATATTTTAATACCTCAGGTACTAAATACATAGTTAAATAATACAAGGAATGGGCAATACACTATATTGTATAGAATAAATTATATAGTTTCAAGACATAATATTATAAGAACCGCTAGAAAATGTTATCAACGCAGAGTAGGCGTTAAAAAATAAAATACTTATTTATCAAACGTTAGGCGCTAGAGAAAGAAAATCTTTTCAAGTAGGTATAGCATAGCTAATAATGGATAGCAAGGCTAACTTGTCTTCGCTGGTAAAGATTTAATATAAGAAATGCTGTCGTGTGTCAGTCTGTTATATCAAAATTACTGCAGACAGTTTCCTTTTAATAAATCACGCAAATAGCTTATAACTTGAAGTAGGTATAATAAATAGTGTAAATATTTTTTTGGTATGTAAGTATAATACTTTAGTATGTTTCAAATGAATGTACGTTTATATACCCTTAGTTACCTAATTATGGTTAACCGGCTTCCACAAAAGTTTAAAAAAATCAACGCCTGAAACACACACACACACACACATCAACATACACAAAAACAACACATTCAGAAGCACTTACCCATGTACATACATATGCGTAAGCATACACTAGTGCATACACATACACGTATACACACACTAATTATTCACCCACACACACATACACGTACATGTACACGTACACATACGGTCATTAGTGTTTTATAATTAAGGACAGTGCAATAAAACACCGGTGACATTTTGCACTGAAACCTAGTTGCGATTTTGAGACTCAATTATATTCATTTCACACGAGTAACGTGTTTGAGAGAAAATTCTTTCGAACATTTATTTTATCTCATTTTTAAATTAGATTGTTTTCACGTATATTTATAAACCTATTTTCTGTTATGCTGGTACTAGAAACATTTTAACAATGTAAATGAAGTGAAATAATATAATCATTTAAAACGTTATAACTTATGCGAGTTAATCAGTTGGGTAAAATAGACTGACTTGAACAAGCATTTTATTTTGATAAGATAACTCGTAAACAAAGAAAATTGTACAGATTATTAATGGTATAGGTTTAAAATAATATGTAGGTAGTTCGCGCTTCTGTTTTTCTTGGGTTTCGTGATAAAAAAAAACTAGAATACAATCAAGAATATAAGTAGCTAAATTTATTACAAACATACACAAACAGCGAAACCTTTTTATAATATTAGAATAGATATCCGGCTTCAACTTTGACTTTGTTAGGACGTTATCTAGTTAGAGAGTAAACAGAAGACGGGGCCAGTGTTGTACGAAGCTGGCTTGTGCAAACGAGCTTGACTCAATTTTCAATTATTTGGAACTGTTTTTGGGAGAAATTTACGCTTTGTGCTTGATGAAAGATTTTGTGTATAACTTGGTATATTTTACTCTACTTTTATATTTTACTAGCTGTGCCGCGCGGTTTCACCCGAATTGATCCGCTCCTATTGGTTTTAGCGTGATGATATAGGTAGTTTAGCCTATAGCCTTCCTCGATAAATGGGCAGTAGTTCCTGAAATTAGCGCGTTCAAACAAACAAACAAACTATTCAGCTTTATAATATTAGTATAGATTTATCAATTTATGAAAATTATCACAGTACCTATATAATATCAAAACATACTTACGTTCGTACAAAATAAAAACAACTTAAATAATTCCTTAATTATGAATTTAAATAAATATTGAGTTTAATAGAAACAAAACTGCATATTAATAAGCCTTACATATTAAACAATACAATCAAATCTTCGACGAATATCGTAATAATATTGTCATTAACGTAACTTAGTTAAACAAGTCAATAACTGCGTTAAAAACAACCGACTTCAAACTTGCACTTGCAACATTTACAAATACAGACAAAAATGCTCATAAAATAAAAACTACTGGGCCTATCCGAATAAAATTTTTATGGGACCAATTCGACACCATCCCGCATCGAACAAAAAAAGAATCACGTAAATCGGTTCAGAAACCACGGAGTAATCGGTGTACATACATAAAAAAAATAAATAAAACATACCGGCCGAATTGATAACCTCCTCCTTTTTTTGAAGTCGGTTAAATAAACTTTAGTACTAGGCGTGCTCCAATCACAAATCATTGTTCAAGACTTTTCTAATGAAATAAACGACTCCAATTAAATTCAAACTAGATTAAACTATTTATCAAAAGTCCGAGCCAATATCGTTCCGACTCTCAATCCTTACCGTGAGGGGATTAGATCGC